>NW_010729110.1:3877679-3917344 GCF_000365185.1 Nelumbo nucifera | reverse complement strand
CCCATGTTGTTACTACTGCTGAAGCGGCTGAATAGAGAGAGAGAGTGAGAGAGAAATTATAAAGAAAAAAATAAAAAAATGTATATATTAAATTATAAATATATATATATATTTCAATAAATATTGTATTATTTATATATTTTATATAATGCATAAAATACATATTATGTATTTTATAAAATATATAATGCTGAGTCGGGTCGGGCTTTTTTGACAAATCCCGAGCCCGACCCGTAACATAGTCGGGCTTACTGTGTTAGGCCCGAGGTCAGGCCCCCGGCCCATGAACAGGTCTACTCCCAACGTATAGCTTTTTCTTGACCAAAGTTAGAAGTCCACTTCATTAAAAAGGGCTATGGTCCCTCTCCAAACCTCTCTCTCTCCCAAGATTCGAAAGTTTCTTCACTCCATTGACTCTCTCTCCCAGCCTTAGACACCACCCATCCTCAACCAAAGACTCTTCTCTACATTCATTCTTCCAACCACCGAACCACCTTATCAACCCATCTCTCTATTCAAATCTTCTTCTTCCTCCACACCTCTCCCTCCATCTTTCTCATTATCTTCTTCCTCTATATTTCTAAAGTGAACCTATCTCAGTCCATCATATTCGGCTAAGAAGGAAGAGGAGAACTCCTATTTCGGTCCACCCATCAAAGCCTTCACATAACATTCCCAACAATCTTAGAGAAAAGCCACAAGTGAGGTAACTCTTCAATAGAATTTACATCTTCTTTTCTCTTCACTTTTTATTTATCTTTATTTTATTTTATTTTTAATATTTTCTTGGCCAATAGAAAAATGTTCAAGTCAGTTGCTACGATTTTATTTTGTTGGTTAGTTTGTTTGGAAATGAATGTATATAGCTGATTTTTTTCTTTCTTTTCTTTATATTGTTTTGGCCTCTTTTTCGAACTCTCCTCATTGAAAATATCTATGTTTTTTTATTTGACTTTTGTTACCTTCATTTTACTTTTATAATTAATTTTGTTTGAAAGTGAATGAAGATGTTATGTGCGAATTCGATCTTCCTATTATTGACTAGGCATTTATGTTTCTCTTCTTGTATAAACTAATGCATGCATCCTATTCGGATTAAGGGCTTATGAATTCGACTTAGAGGGAAGTTCATGGTGGGTTGCATCTTTCATGGCTTCATCATCTCTCTCCTTTGAGTAGAAGTGTGGGAGGCCTTTGATAAAAAGGGGGTAGGATGTGTAGACATTCGCCCCTTTGCTCCTTAAGGGCTTCCCACACTCGGGAAGAGGGAAGGAGAAGATCGAGCCATGTAAGATAGCACCCTCTTTATGACAAACCCTCAATGAATTGGAGGAAGTCATTTAACTTTTCATTAAGAATGATTTGATTTTTTTTTTATTTTGTCTTGATTGGCATTCACAAGATAAGAAAAGGAGAGGGGTGCCTAACACCTTCCCTCTCCTTCCCTTTGATGCCTAGAGTCTTTGTTATAGGGATTGGGAGTCATTTTTCTCAAAGCAAGGGAGGCCCATCACTCCCTTGTTCAAGTGGTTGATGGGTGGCGACTCCTCTCGTGGCCATGAAGTGATGCCCATATCCAATGGGATTTCCACAATTGGCTATTGAGAACATAATATGTACTTTCAAGTTTTCTTTTTTTTTGTTTAAATAAATGAAAGAGAAAATTGCTAAAACCTCTTGTAAAAGTTTTCATTGCTGAACCATCTTCTAACAAAAAGTCCAAAAATGTCCAAACTACCCATGTAGTTACATTTGACCAAAATGTTTATTTTCCAAATTTTTTCTTCATATCAATTACTACCCCACTCCCCTCAAATCTTTTTTTTGAAACTGATGTATTTTCCAAATTTGCCCTCAATAATAATTACATACGTATTTTGGACATTTTCATGCCTCTTGTTAGATTATTTTACAAAGGGGGTCTATTTGCAACTATGTCAAGAAATTTATGGGAGGTGATTGAAATTACCAAACTTTAGGGGAGGTTTGGGCAACAATCGAAAACTTTAGGGGAGGTTTCAGCAATTACCATGATTTGATTTCCAATTATTGAATAAAAAGAGAGATTTTTGTGTATTTCCATAATAAGCATTAAATGGGAATGTTGAATAACATTTTTGCCATAGACTTGTTTTACAATTATGAACAAAAAGAATGGAGTTGTGTCTTTATTGTAATAAGCATTAAATGAGAAAGAATAGTCATTTCTTAATAAGCATTAAATGAGAAAACAAAATTACATATTAATTAAAATAAAACATTAGGTATATTTGTCTCTGGGTTTCTAAATATGTCATATGTCATTTGACATATGCATTCCTATGAATACTTTGTATCATTCCTTTATTTTAGTGAAGATGTTGAAGGGGACAATATTCAGTGGTCCATTGGAGTCTGGATCTGCTCCCAACAAAATGCACTCCAATAAACTTCCAACAACATGATCTAATATTGTGCATCTTGTACGTTATGAGTCTCAATTTTATGGTGAGATGTGCAATATCAAATCATGTTGAAAACGTGTTTGAATTGGTTTGTTGGGAGCACATGAAGTTATTTCCTCATTGTCGAGTGTTGAATGCAATTTTTTCTTTTCTAGATTGTCATTGCGCTGTCATTGATTTTTCTTTATTGGTCTTTTCGTTACCTCATTCTGCCTTAAAGGCCAGCTACACTAATAAATCTCAGCTCTGTAAGTATCTAGTCATGTAGGGTTGTAACAGGTCAGGTTTGGGTCGGGACAAGATAGAATCGAAACCGATCCAACAAGAAATATTAACGTGACCTAACTCAATGGATTCAATTATAATAAACTTGACCCAATGGACTCAATTATAATAAACCTGCTAGAATATTATACATTTAACTAACCCGTTGGTACAAATATTGGAACTAGATGTTAGTAGTTATCAATTTCAAAAAAAAAATTATTGGGTTGACACATGACACGTATAGGTCTATGAGAGTGTTTTGAAAGTTGGAGACAGACTCCTATTTAGAGTGGTATTCTAAGTGTGGTAGGACTGAATTGAGATTAGTTTGATGGGTAATTAATCTCAATCAGTGCTAAGAATTATTAGAGGTCTGATCACCTTTGGATGGGAGTTATAAAAACCACATAGTGGTTCTGGGCCCATCACGGTTGGCCTCAAGATCTAGAGAGACCAATGAACTCAAGAAGTTGATAAAGAAAGAAGTGCAAGGAAGCATTTAACAACAATGGCCGGAACACAGAGTGAAATCTAAATAAGTACATACATCTAAATCTGATTTCTTATTTTGTTTCACTATTCGTCAATTGAATGAGTTTCATAGCTTGTAATTGGCATCAGAGCGATACTCATTAGTTGATGAACAGTTTGATCGAAGTTCCATTGCGTCTTAATTTTAGTGAAATTTCGTTCCGTATCTATTTGATACATCTGAACCGAGAATTATTGAAAGCAATTAGTCCATCATGTGATAAGGCCATTGTTAATTTAACACCGCTTCGTCTTTGTTGCGGATCCCTGATTGGACGTCCATCATGTTTTTTAAATAAATCTTAAACTCCTAGGTTGCTTGGCCTGATTGTGGGTTGCTTTTTTTTTTTTCTTTTCATTTTCATTTGGATTTTTTTTTTTATTGGAAGAGATTAGGTTGGTTGGGATTTCAGCCGATTGCTCTTTCTTGTGATTTACAATCATTGTAAATAATAAATATGATTAATGACCATCAATCCTTATTTTTTTAACCATTTAATTTATTTTTTTTATACTATTATAAAAAGGGTTTCTCTAACCGAATACAGGGCTTAACCTGGGACCAAACCCTGAACTTACCGCTATCTAGAATAGTGTATCAAAGGATGCTGGTTGCGGATGATACCTTTGGTATTGTAAGCATTCCATTTTTACTATTCCAATTGTTTTGAATTTGTACCCTTTGATCTCAGTGTTGTATATGGCCTTAATTTGTTTTTGTCAAGCCCGTTCAACTATTCCAAGGCAAGAGGACTAAACATGAACATGGTCATTTTGACCCGGTCTAAACCTGACTACCTCTTTTCCTATCTTGATTATCTGAATTCCTATGTGAACTCAGATTGGTTTAGGTCTGACAATTATTTGTTGAATGTTTTTTTTTTTTTAATTTGATGACTGTTAATGTCAACTGCATAGGGGTATTTTGTTCTTTATATTTATGTTTAAAGTTGCTGATGTATGATTTTTATTAGTGGTTGTGTCCCATACTTAAGTAAGGGAAAAGGAGTCTTTTTGTTTTTGAATAGAAACATATAAACTAAATCTGGCCGACTAGAGAGGTGATTAATCTCTCTTGTTCAAAACAGAATTCTTCTCCTTTCTTTTCCTTCTACTTCTTCTTCTAATCTTTCTATTACTTCTCCAATCCTTATTCTAACAAAATTCAAGTGCAGATTAGATTATAATATGGTACCAGAGCAATTGTGACAAAATTGAATTTGTCCAGAATTCTGATTTTAATGCATCCAGCCTAGGGTTTTTTAATTTTTTTTTCTTCGCCATTAGTTTGAGATAAGGAAAGGGGCTGAAAATGAGTGATCACCCTCTTCCCTTGGAGGTTTCTACGCCTCCAGTTAGCAAGTTCGTAGGTGTTTGTAGTGGTTTATAGGAAGTCCCCCTAATTGATGGAGAGAAGAGGGTTGATTGAGTGATGCAGTGGAGTGTTGAGTGCAACTTGATTTTCTGGTGATTAGGTAAGTGATTTTGTGCAGTTTTTTCAGTGTGAATCAAATGGTTGATGTGTTCCAAGTCATGTGGTGAAAATTCAGGTTGTTGTGTGTTAGGGTTTGTACAGATTTCAGTGTGGTTTGAAGGGTGAGTGAGTTTTGAGTAGTGTGGTGAGTTTTCAGGTAGTCGTGTAATAGGGTTGTGGTGTGGAGAGTGAAAAATTCAGCAACAAGTGGTGTTGAGTGCAATGTGGTGAGAGGTGAAATAAGAAAGAAAAAAAATTATAGCCATGGGAGACAACTGTGAAAGTAAAAGTGCAAAACTAGTGCGATAGTTCCCACCGACTACCTGAATGTTCAGATGACTTCTATCGAGTTAAATGGAGAAAACTATGTACCTTGGGAAAAATTTATAGAAGTCTTTCTTAAAGCAAAAAAAAAGTGAAGCATATAAGGGAAGAAAAACCCTCTACTAAGTCTCATGAGTATGGTGATTAGGAACAAGAAGATGCACAGATTATAACTTGGTTATGGAATAGTATGGAACCCAAGATTAGTATGAATTTCATGTTTCTTGATACAACCAAGGAAGTTTAGGACCATGCTAAGAAGTTGTATTCGGGACAAGACAACACAACTAGAGTATATCAGCTTTATCAGGAATACTTTAATTTGCAACAGGGTAATCAGAGTCTTAAGGAGTTCTATGTTAGCATGAGAAACCTTTGCAATGAGATAAATGTGTATCACCCCCTCACCTCCAATGTTAAAATTCAGCAACAACAGAGAGAACAACTAAATGTGACTAGATTTTTGGTAGGGTTGAAATTTGAATATGGACCAGTATGAGCACATATACTAGGAGAATTAGTTCTTCCTTCCTTAGAAGAGGTGTTTGCTCAGCTTCGAAAGATTTCTATTGGATTTACCGAGAATTCTAGTATATCTAATAGGTCAGCATTTGCAGTATCAAGATGTCGTGGTGTTAGAGGTGGAGCTAAATCTGGCCGTAGTGGTGGTGGTAGACCTATGTATAGTCATGGTGGTGGACGTATTAGAGGTTGAGATTCAGAGGGAATTCGTGGTAGAGGATGCAGTTCTGGTCCAAGAAAATGTACACACTATGGCATGGATGGGCATACCATCAATTATTGTTATTATTTGCATGGTCCACCTTCAACTTAGGCAAATTATGCGGTGACCAGTGATAGTAGTTCCAGATAGAAGAGCCATCCAGCTGATCAGATGCCCTCTATATCCATAGATATTCCGGGAAGGAGATGATGAGTGCTCCACGTAATGAGTATAGGAATGGCAACGGGGCAGAACGGGAACGGGAAGCCTCTCCCCAACCCCGTCCCCGAGAAAATCCCCATCCCAGTCCTTGCTAACGAGGACAAGGTTATGGGGATCCTCGCGGGGATCCCCCCATTCCCCGTGATTTTCTTATAATGTTAACCATTTTGTTTTTTATTTTATTTAAAAAATAAAATAAAATAATGAAAATTTATAATCCTATTGGAAAAGATTCAAACATATCCAACCATATTTTTAAAAATATTAATATAAAGATGTATGTGTACATATATACATATATAACATATGCCATTTGGGGCGGATCCCCACGGGGATCGGAGAAATGGGGAATTGCCATCCCTAGATGAGTATGAGAGGTTTGTTCAGGCCACATCTCAACAGAATACAACCACTCTTGCACACTTAGGTATGGCTTGTCTGGCATCCAAACTCAATCCCTGGATTATTGACTCTGGAACCTCCAATCACATGACTGGAATTCCATATGTGTTTTCCTCCCTCCCTCAATGCCCAACATCACACTCTGTTACCCTTGCTAATGGTTCCACATCCTTTATTTGTGGTGTTGGTAATGTTAAAACCCTTTATCTTTATCCTCAGTTTTCTATGTCCCTAAATTTCCTTTTAACCTTACGTCTATTAGTAAGTTGACAAAGTCTCTTAATTGTTCTATCACTTTTTACTCTTCTTCGTGTGTTTTTCAGGATCTCAAGATGGGGATGAAGATTGGTGGAGGGCATGAAGTTGGTGGACTATATTACCTTGATGCTAGTGGAAGTGCATCAATAGCTCTTCAGACATCTCTTCCTCCTCTCCAGTGGCACTATCTATTTGGTCATCCATCACTTAGAGTTTTGAAGTCTCTTGTTCCATGTTAAGTCATCTTTCTATTTTGGATTGTGAGTCATATCAGTTGGGGAAATATCATCGTATTTCCTTTAGTCCTAGGGTTGATAATCGTATGTCAAGTCCTTTTTATTTAGTTCATTCAGATGTTTATTTTTGTTAATGATTATTCAAAGGATGATGTGGCTTTACCGAATGAAAGAAAAGAGTGAATTGTTTACCATTTTCCAAAAAAATTATGCTAAAATTCGCAACCAATTTGGTGTACACATTAAAATTCTCCATTCCGATAATGGCTATAAATACTTTTATACACCATTTTAGGAGTATTTGGAACAACATGACATTATCCATCAGATTTCATGTACCTACACCCCACAACAAAATGGGGTAGGTGAGAGAAAGAACCGTCACCTTTTGGAAATTGCTCGGTCCCTTATCCATCATATGAATGTACCCAAACCCTTTTGGAGTGATGTTGTACTTACATCTTGTTTTTTTATTAACCGGATGCCCACGTCCATCCTTGAAGGTCACTCTCGTTTCACCACTTTGTTTCCGACATTGTCTCCGTTTCCCCTTTCACCTCAAGTTTTTGGGTGTGTCTGTTTTGTTCATAATCTAGGACTAGGAAGGGATAAGTTAGATGCATGATCCATTAATTGTATCTTCTTTGGCTATTCCCGGACCCAGAAAGGGTATAAGTGTTATAATCCTAACTTTCGACAATCCTTTGTGTGCGTTGATGTTACTTTCTTTGAATCCACTTCGTTTTTCTCGGGGTTAGGTGATGTTTCCTCACCACTTCCTCCTCTTCCAGTTCCAGATGTGGATCCCATTCCACTTGTTCTAGCTGTGACCAAGTCTTTGCCTCCGGTGCCACCTCTTGTTGAATGACTACCTATTCGTCAAGTGTATACACATCGCCAACATGTATCGGCTCCTCCTCTAACTCCATCACCGTCGACAGATCTGGCAGTTGTTCCCACACCAACTCCAACCCCGATTTCTGAACTTGATCTTCCCGTTGCCTTGCGGAAAGGTAAATGCAGTTGCACTCTTCATCCTATTTCTAATTATGTTTCTCTCACTCACCTTTCTACTTCCCATCACCAGTTTATCTCCTTATTATCCTCTATTGTTGTTCCCACAG
This sequence comes from Nelumbo nucifera, assembly GCF_000365185.1. The sequence continues at coordinate 3,909,338 of NW_010729110.1, read as the reverse complement.
ATGTCCAAGAAGCCCTTGCCTCTCTAGGGTGGCGCCATGCAATGGAAGAATAAATCTTTACCTTAACTCATAATCAAACATGGGACCTCACCACACTTCCTCTTGGTAAGCATGTTGCCGGTTGTAAGTGGGTATACACTTTTAAGTATTTGCTTGATGGTAGTGTAGAGCGGTTAATAGACTGGTTGCCAAAGGGTATTCCTAAGCATATGGTATTGACTACACGGAAACCTTCTTTCCTGTTTCTAAGATTGGTTCAGTTCGTGTTGTGATATCTCTAGTTGCTATGTATGATTGGCCTCTCTTTCAGCTTGACATCAAGAATGCTTTCTTACATAGTGATCTACTTGAGGACGTCTATATCGAGCAACCGCTGAGGTTTGTTGCTCAGGGGGACGATGGTAAGGTGTGTAGACTAAAAAAAGCCATTTATGGACTTAAACAGTCTCCTCATGCGTAGTTTGGTAGGTTCAGTGAAGTGGTAAAGAAGTTTAATATGAAACAGTGTCAGGTTGATCACCTAGTTTTTAGTCATGACTTTCAGGCTGGAAAGATCTTATTGGTGGTATATGTAGATGATATTGTCATTAATAGGAGTGATAGATTGGTAATTGAGAGGTTGAAGATCTTTTTACAAGAACATTTTCAAATAAAGGACCTTGGTAAACTAAAGTACTTCTTGGGGATAGAAGTAGCAAGGTTTAAGCATGGTATTAATTTGTGTCAAATACTAAATTAAATAGTGATATGGGTAAAGAGTTTGAAGATCCTAGAAGGTATAGGCGGTTGGTGGGTAAACTAAACTACCTAACCATTACTTTGCTAGTATTTCATTTGCAGTTAGTGTGGTGAGTCAGTTCATGCAGAAACCTTGGGCTTCACATTGGGATGCAATTCTAAGGATTGTAAGGTATTTAAAGGGGGATCCTAGTCGTGACTTGATATATAGAAGTTGAGGAAAACTTGAAATAGAGGGGATATACTGATGTTGATTGGACCGGCTCTATATCTGACAGGAGATCCACTACATGCTATTGTACTTTCCTTGGGGATAATCTGGTGACATGGAAAAGTAAGAAACAAATAATTGTGGCAAGAAGCAGTGCAAAGGTAGAATATAGAGCTATGACACATACTACTTATGAATTAGTGTGGCTGAGAAACCTTCTACAGGAGATGGAATACTATTGACACTCCAAGGAAGCTCTATTTTAACAATTATGCTACAATCCACATCTCTTCTAATCCGGTGTTTCATGAGAGAACTAAGCATATAGAAGTTGACTGTCACTTTGTGAGAGAGAAGGTGCCGAGTGGAGTGATAGATACTACACATGTTAACATAGGAAACCAATGGACAGACCTATGTTACCAAAGGGTTGAGTCGGGGGAGAGTGGACTACATATGTAACAAGTTGGGACTATACGATATATACTCACCAACTTGAGGTAGAGTGTTAATGTCGACTATGTAAGGGTATTTTGGTCTTTATATTTATGTTTAAAACTACTAATGTGTAATTTTTATTAGTGGTTGTATCCCATACTTAAGTAGGGGCAAAGGAGTCTTTTTGTTTTTGAATAGAAACATATAAATTAAATCTAGCTAACTAGAGAGGTGATTAATCTCTCTTGTTCGAACTAGAATTCTTCTTCTTCTCTATTCTCCTATCTTTTCCTTATACTTCTTCTTCTAATCTTTCTATTACTTCTCCAGTCCTTATTCTAATAGAATTCAAGTGCATATTAGATTATAATAATGACATTTTGTTCTTTTATAGATTCCCATGAGTATTTAAACCCAAAATTTGAAATACTATCTGTTTATATTTTATTTCTTTTGTTAGTTTTGAATTTTATTGCCTCCTTAAGTTCAAGATGAATTATTTGATGCATTTATTGATATTGTATTTCTATTTTATATGCTTAGAGGGAAGGTATACGTTTAAACTGCATCATTGATTGAAACTTGGGGACATTTAATAAATGGATGGTGCCAAAGTGCTTGAAGTTTATGACATGATAACCAAGCATTCAATCTCTTATTTATTATTTTAAGAACCTTGAGATAGGTTGTGATTACCATTCTTTCTTATTCTTGTTATGGTTAGCCCAAAGGCGACACTTAACATTGTGATAAAGATGGAATGAGACAAGGGAGGAAAGTATATGGTGTGTAAGTGAACTTCTCAAGCCCAAAGGAGTAAGAGGAGATCATATGCATTCATATATGGAACTTGATTTGTTTAAGCAATATTTATTCATTGAAAATGATGATGTGACTATTTATCTTAGCCCAAAGGAGGGGGTAGATAAGCCATAAACATCAAGGGTGATATACTGTGTCTCTATGTCATCCATTAGACGTTCTCTCTTGTATGTGAATAGATGTGATGCATGACGTATGGACTTTAGATATAAATATACTCCCTTGACATTATGATTGCTTAGAATTTTGTAAAAGTTTGAAAAATTATTAGTTTAATAGTCTAAAATTGAAGTTGATGTGAACACCTTTGTTGGACCTAATCAACCTTACCCTTTTGAATTTCTCACAAATAACAACTATAAGATATGGAGAGGCCAATTGGAATCCTATTTAGGAATCCGAGAAATAGACTTTTGTCTCACCCAACTTGTGCCATTTGAGCCTGCTTCCAATGCTTCTGAGGCACTTAGAACCAAATACACCACTTGGCACAAAGCAAATAAACTAGTACTCTTTATAGTTCAGAACACTATCTCTGAACCTCTTAAACCCATGATTCTCATTATGAACACTGCCAAAGATACACTTGACAATATAGAGGCATAGTTTGTTGGATCAACTAAAGCCCTCACAATGAGCTTGTTCACACAATTCTTCACTATTAGTTTTGAGACTGTAATGAATGTTAGAGAGTTCATTGCTAAGATGTTAGGAATTGTTTACCAACTTAGAGATTTGAAGATGAAATTAAGTGATGAATTTTTTGTGTATGCCGTTATGTGAAAGTTATTAAAATCCTTTGAGACTTTTGTGGTGAATTTTAATACAAGTGCAGCAAAATGAACCGTCAATGAGATGATAAACCAATGTGTTCTAGAAAGAGAAAGGTAGAAAAGACAGAAGATAAGATCTACTCATTTCACTTCCTTGGGTCCTAAAAAGAAACCCTTCAAGAAAGGTCCAAAGAAGGACAATGAGGGAAAAAAGAAATATAATAAGGGTAAAAAGGTGTCACCCACCAAATAGACTGAACTGAATCTGACTGCCATTAATCCAGCCACCGGAATGGATAAGGTGATATGTTACTATTGCAAAATGACTAGACATTTCATAGACGATTGTCAAAAGTTAAAACATAAGAAAAATAAACAAGGTATTTCTTATGTGATCTCTGAAGTAATTTTTTAGACACCCCATTTGATGTTTGGGTTGTTGACTCTAGTTGTACGATTCATGTTGTTAATTTTGTACAGAGGTTCTAAAATCTAAAAGGAATTGATGATGGAGAGGAGATACTAATATATACAGGAGATGGACACAAAGTGAAGGCAACTGGCATAGGAACCTTTAAATTAGTCTTAGATACTTGATATGTTCTAGATTTATTGGATACATTATTTGTATTTGCTATGAAGCACAATCTTCTTTATATTTCTAGATTGGATACAATTGGATATTCTTTTCATTTTGCTTCTTTTACTTTGTCAATCTTACATAATGCAAACATTATTGGTTTTGGTGTTCTTCATAATGGATTATATTTTTTTAAATTTGAATAAGTCCAATGCATATTTCCTTGCTACAAATGATATTGTATTGATAAATGAAAATGGTAAAAGAAAAATGCAATGTGATAATTCTTCCCTATTATGGCACAGAAGGTTAGGGCACATTTCTAAGGAGAAATTGGAACGACTTGTCAAAGAAGATCTTGCCTGTGCTAGATTTCAGTGACCTTAATGTTTGCATAGATTGTTTGAAAGTAAAAATGACAAGAAAACCCTTTCCTAAGGGTATTAGGTTAAGCTCTCTTTTAGAATTGATTCACTCTAATGTATATAGCCCTTTTAGACATGTTGCACGAGGTGGACAATAATATTTTGTAACTTTTATCGATGATTACTCAAGATTTGGGTACATATACTTGATGGAACACAAATTTGATGCATTAGAAAAGTTTAAAATTTATAAAGTTGAAGTTAAAAAGCAACTAGGAAAGCAAATCAAAGCAATAAGATCTGGCAGGGGAGGAGAATGTGATTGTTTTGATGCATTTCTTCAAAAAATAGGACATTGATGGACATGGTGCATAGTATGGTTGCTGGATCAACCCTACCTGAATCCTTTTGGGTAGAAGCACTCAAAATGGCTGCCTACATATGAATCGAGTACCCACCAAAGCAGCATTGAAAACTCTATTCGAACTTTGGACTGGCAGGAAACCTAGCTTAAATCATATTCATGTTTGGGGCTGTAAAGTAGTAGCTAAGATTAACAAACCTGGTTTACCTAAAACTGCTAGCAGGGCAATTAAGTGTGTGTTTGTAGGATACCCTAAAAGATCTAAGGGTTATCGATTGATTGAATTGTCTAACCTGAGCAGTGCAATTTTTGAGTTTATAAATGTGGAATTTTTATAAGAGACTTCTACATCATAAGAGAGAGGACAAGTAGAATTTGAAGAGCTCTCAGAGTTCAGACCTTCATCTATTAAATTTGTTAATCCTCCTACAATTCCCAGAGAAGAACCTCAACGCTCCCAAAGAGTGAAAAGGTCTACCATATCAGATGATTTTCTTGTGTATTTATCTGGCTCATCTATTGATGATGTCATAGATTCGAATAGTTTCTCTAAAGCCCTAACTCATAAAAACTCAAATGATTGGATGTTGGCAATGAAAAAAGAAATGAGATCCATGGAACAAAATTCTGTTTGGGAATTGGTTGACCTCCTTACAGGAGCAAAATCCATTGGTTTCAAGTGGTTTTTAAGACTAAGCGAGGCTCAAGTGGTCAAATCGAGAAACATATAGCAAGACCCGTAGCCAAGGGCTATACTCGAAAGGAGGGTATTGATTATGATGAGACTTTTTCTCCTGTCTCAAGATAAGACTCTCTTAGAATATTATTAGCTCTTGTGGCACATTTTGATTATGAATTGCATCAAGTGGATGTAAAAACAGTTTTTTAAATGGTGATTTAGATGAAATTATTTACACAGACCAACATGAGGGATTTGAGCCAAAGGACATGAAAGGCAGTATGCAAGTTGAACAAATCATTGTATGGGCTCAAGCAAGCTTATAGATAGTGGTATCGTAAATTTCATGGCATTATCACTAACTTTGGATTTAAGGAGAACACTATCGGCAATTGCATTTACACCAAGACCAGTGGAAGCAACATTATATTTTTAATACTATACATAGATGATATCCTCTTGGCCTCTAATGATCTAATATTGTTACTTGACACTAAAACTTTATTGTCTAGATCTTTTAACATGAAGGATATTGGAGAAACCTCATATGTTTTGGGCATTCAAATTCGGCATAATAAACATATGAAAATGTTGGGATTATCACAAGAAGGGTATATAAAGAAAGTGCTATAGAAGTTTTGGATGGCAAATTGTAAGTCTGGTGAATATCGTATTGTAAAATGAGATAAACTACATATGGGGTAATGTTCACAGAATGATTTAGAATGCAAAGAAATGACAAACATTCCATATGCCTTTGTTGTTGGTAGTATCATGTATATCATGAATTGCACCTGTCCGGATATTTGTTTTGCTATTGATTTGCTTAGCAGATTTTAACATAATCCTGGAATGGTTCATTGGAAGATTGCTAAAAAGTTTTAAGATACTTGCAAAGAACTAAACACTTCATATTATTTTTCAGCGAACTAGACAAATTGGAGACTATGGGATATGCTGACTTAGATTTTAAAGGTGATCTTGATACTTAGTGTCCACTTCAGGATACATTTTCACTCTTGTTAGTGGTGCTATTTCTTGGAGAAGTCATAAGCAAAAACTACATCTCTCTCCACAATGTAAGTTGAATATATCTCATGTTGTGAAGCTGCAAGGCATGTTTATTGGCTTAAGACCTTTATCATTGATTTGATTGTGGTGGATTCATTCATTGACTTCTCCATATTTATTATGATAACATTGATGCCATACATTTGACTAAAGAGGCATGTCATCATGCAAGATCAAAGCACATAAAGGTCCAATATCATTATGTCAGAGAAAAGGTTGCTGAAAAGGAAATAGCAGTCTCTTACATGCCCATTGAAGACATCTTCCAACGTCATGTATCCAATATGGGTGTAATAGATGCTAGTGAATTATTTTGATTAGTGAGAGTATCATGTTTATGTTGTTTTGTTTTGACATTGATATCATTTAATGCTCATTAATGATGATGGCTCATTTGATATTTTATATTTTTATTCACAAATAAAAATGTTCATATTTGATTTCTCACATGGAAGTTTAATTGTCCATCTAGATTTGATGGCTTAGGTATTCATGGTGATTGGGCATCACCTATTAAGCCCTCACCGGATGAAATACTTGCTGAAAGTAGCATACTTGACCACATGGTTTGACATTCAAGTGACATGTGTTTGATCAATTAATTGACACATGAAGTTTAGTGACCATATTTGGAGATGCCTTTGATGGCTTCCCAAACCACCATTCCCACTTTTGTTTTGGCCTGTGGAAGGTATGCTTATAGATGCTTTGACCATGGAAATGAGTCATTACTACATAATAGCGTAGGTCTTTCCTACTTGGGCATTTGTAAGGATATTGAAAACAGGATTGATTTGATCTTGCACTTTCATAACACATATGTTGTTTGTTTTTTTTATTTTATGAGTGGCCACTCGATTTCAAAAAAAAAAAAATTGTTTCAACCCAATGGATGTTTTTGTTTCAAAACCTTTTTTTAAAACTGTAACAAACAGTGGGAGATTGTTAGTATTTGTTAATTTAAAAAAAAAAATACTAGGCTGACACATGACACGTATGGGTCTATGAGAGTGTTTTGAAAGTTGGAGACAAACTCCTATTTAGAGTGGTATTCTAAGTGTGGTAGGATTGGATTAAGATTAGTTTGATGGGTAACTAATCTCAATTACTGATAAGATTTATTAGAGTCCTGGTCACCTCTGGATGGGGATTATAAAAACCACATAGTGGTTCTGGACCCATCACGGTTGGCCTCAAGATCTAGAGAGATTAGTGAACTCAAGAAGTTGATAAAAAAAGAAGTGCAAGGAAGCATTCAACAACAATGGCTGGAACACAGAGTGGAATCCAAATAGGATCTAATTTCTTATTTTGTTTTACTGTTCATCAATTGAATGAGTTTCATAGATTGCACTAGAACTGGTTTAACCGGTTTGGGCCATCGAGTTGGAATCGACCCATTGATAGCCCTATCAATTCCATTCTATGAAGAGCCATATCCCCTATGATTTTTGTGCCTTCAAATAAAAACTCACTATCCAAATCAATGTTATAAATGTAAATATATCCATTATTCCATTACCCTTGATAAAAGTGAGAAACTGAGAATGTATATACATTAGTCCCCTGTTTTTCATTGACTTTGGCTTTTATTACCAATTATATGTCATCGCATTTTTTTTTTAATTTTCCATCCTTCCCCTTAATCCCTTTTGATTTGTTATTCTATATCACCTCATCGCTGCATTCTTTTTATTTTACATGTTAGTTGTCTCCCTTTGAAAAGCTTGGGCTTGTCCTTTTCCACTTTCTTTTCATTCCACCATCTCTATGCGTCAAACTTTTTTTTTTTTACTTTACTATTACATGTTAGATGCTGCTTTTTCATACAGTAATGCAATTGTTGGTTGCCTGAGATAGAGATTACCTGAAACTGTCTTATTATAAGGGTGAGGTAGAGAGATTAACATTGGTCCAATGCACCCTTGTTGCAATAGAGTAAGAAAACAGTGTTCCGCTTATTGTTTGGTTGCTCCTTTGATCACATACGAATTATCATTACTTGGCGATGAGTGGCTAATGAATCATTAAAAATATTTTAGGGCCCATTAGTGGGTAATGACCATTTTAACCACAAAAAGTCATTATTAAAATGGATAATTTTGTCCCATACAAGTAAGGGTGTCAACGGTATTCGAAAATCCGATTTTGAATTCGAGATTCAACATAATCAAATTGAATTTGGATAATTCAAGTATCTAATCGATCGAATTCGAATATCCTATTCCTACCAAATAGCTAATCATATTCGGATTCGAATATGACCGTATTCAATTTGATAAATATCCAAATTCGACTAATTATTTAATTCTTATATATAATATATAAAATTTTTAAATGTTTTATATAATTTATATATATATAATAATTAAATTAAATAAATAAATTATATATTTATATACTTTCTCTAAATAAAATATGCATTTTATATATTTATTAATTACCTAAAATAGTTAATTGGTATATTCGAATCAAATCGAATTCAAATTTGAATATTAGTTTTCAATATCCATCGGATATCGGATCGAAATCAGGTATCAGATTTTCTAATCATATTTGAATTCGAATATTGCTTGATTTGATTCGAATTTGATCTGTTTACACCCCTACATCCAAGTGTTGACAACTTTCCCCTTAGGCGGGTAAGATGGGTATCACTTACCGAGGAAAATAAATATTCTATGGATCCCACATAAATCTGTAAAAAAAACATGGGTTAGATGATAAATGCCAATTATCTGACTATTATCATTTATTCATTATGGCTAGTGCAGTAGTTTATGAATTCATGATGAAGCTCGAAGTCTATATTATTATTGCAAGCCCAAACCCATAAATACTTTCAATAGTTGTTCAGATGGAAACATATATTGAAAGCAAATGCAAATTAAAATTAAGGGTCTATTTGGTTTACAGTTGAAATTGAATAGGAATGGTCTATTCCCATTGTCTGTTTGGTTCAGGTAGAAATGATAATGGAAATTGGAATAAGTAGGAATGGGATTTCATTTCCAAGGAGGGGCAGGGAATGGCCATTCCCTCAAATGGGGGAATGGGATTCTGATTCCACTCAACCAAATAGTTGGAATGGGAATAGCCCATTTCGATTCAGATTCAAGACCCCTATTCCCATTAACCAAATGGGTACTAAGAATCTCCTTCTAAATTGAAAAAAATGAAGTGCATTATGGTGTACTAGTTTATTTATCAAATACTAATCGTCGGTTCAACTATAATACCGAAAAAACATGATACTAGGAAATTCATAACCAACATATGTACATCATGCATAAAAGTTGAATCTAATCAAGAGATAGGGGAAGGGGTGAACGGTCAAAGCCCTTGTGATATTATGTTTTTCCAACAGCATAAATGTTACCTTATGTTTTTTTTTCTTTCTTTTTTTCTTCTTCTTGATGAGATAGAATTTTCACATAAATATAATCCACACATAGAGTTTTTTTTTTGAAAGGGGGGAAGGGAGCAAATAAGGGATCAAAGTAGCTTAGGGTCCCATTCACAAAAACGGAAGTTGCTTTATCTAATCCCATAGATTATTACTTCTTAAAGTGTTACTTCCTGGGTGATAATACCATAGATTATTAGACAAAAGGAAGTTCTTTTGTCTAATACCATAAAGGGAAGCCACTTGAGAATTGTTATAGTTTTTAAAATCTATTTCTTGGCTTCTTGCCAAGGAAAAACTTCATTGGGATGAATATTTATTAAAGTGCCACAAAAAATGAAAAAAATGTGATTCACTCTAGTTTCATTGTTTCTAGTTAGGTGTAAGTTGAGTCGGGTTTGGTCGGATTAAGGTGAACCCTAACAACCTAAGGTTCTAAACACCTAGCCCTGACCCTAATACACCTTAGTCCTTCAACCCTAATCCAACCATTTGGTTTAACCCTTCCCAACCTTTCTCCAATCCCCATAAAATCTCAGAGCTTTCATATGCTCTTAATTTTTATTAAGATACCTAAACTCATTTTTTATGATTTTATGGTGGCCTTTTTTATAATCGATTTTTTAATACAAAAGTGAAGGAAAAATGAAAATTTAAAATGATTATTAACTATTATGAATTGTGATATATCACATATTGAAAATCTAAAATCATGAAAATAACTAATAACAATTTCTCATTAGGGTTAGGGCAGAAAATGGATTATGATAGCATATAATCGGACAATTAAATATACACAGTATCAATGGTGCAATAGTAGAGTCAAATTCAGGTTCAGATAGGTTGCTTAGGGGGATCACATTTAAAGTTCTCACCATTATTATATTCTCTTGTTGATCCAATGCAGCTCTCAGACTTAAAAGGGCTTGTATACCTACTGGCCTATACCCAAGCAATGAGAGTCACCACCTGTGGAAAAATACATGGAAAACATATGGTGTGTTTGCTCTGGCCTTAGTGAGCACAACTATTTTAGCAAGGCATTGAATCTTTGGGCAAAGATGAACATGCTCTTAGTATTTAAGATAAGTGGTAATTAATTGAGTTCTTTTGTTTAGAATGATTTATGTAATCACGATGCCAAATTATCTAAATTGGTCCTCTGTTTCTTCAGTCCTAGAGGCTATAGTTGATTTGCCCAAAGTGAAGAACAGTTCATAGTTATATACTATTAGTACTCCATACTAATTACTATCCTCAATGTGGGTGTTTGTGCTCAAGAGAACTGACATCCAAGATAGAAGGTGCAAATGATGGAGCCTTGTTGGTGGGGGGAAAGAGGTGGGGGGAGAGGGAATCGGGTTTTGGGTGTCAGGCACAGGAGCTAGTGAAATCTGAGGAGGATCTAGAGAAACAGTGAAATCAACAAAAAACAGCAATAGAAGAATAGAGATAGAGAGCGCACTAGCCTCTTGCCATGGTCTAGGGCCTCCGACCACGAAGAGAGATGAAAGAGGTCAAAAGAGATTGAAGGAGGTTTTTGTTGAGTTTCAAACATGGGTATTTCAGTAAAAATGTATGTAAAATAATTTACAAAAGGGTAAAATGGGTATTTAAGAAAACTAATGCTTCAGTTTAACGTTTTTCATCTGGATTAGTGATGGAAGGGAGGTATTTGTCGAATTTTTTGAAAGTTCAAGGGGTATTTATTAAATTGAAACTAAAGGGGAGGTTTTTATGATTGTTAGAAACTTTAGGGGAGGTTTTTGTATTTTTCCCTTAGGCTGCATTTGGTAGAGGTGTAAAATCGAACTGGGGTAAACTTTACACATCGGTTGGATTTTATAGGCATTTGGTAAACATGTAATTTTACAATAAAAAATTACATCGGTGTAAATTTACATTTTACCGTTCAATTACATTGATAATCGATATAATAAATACATCGAAATTTTTTATGTATTTATTACATTTCTCTCTCTCTCTCTCTCTCTCTCTTTTCCTTCTCTTCTTCTTTCTTCCTCCCTTCTTTTTCTCTTTCCGTCACCGCTGCTGCAACCAGTGGTAGCTCTGAACCCACCTACGTTCTCCATGGAAACTAGCTCCATGGCAACCATCACTGGCTTAGCAAAAACAGTTCCATGGGAACAGAGGTAGAAGCTTCATCACCGGCTCAGGAAAACCACCACTCCAGACATACGAACATGCAGCTTGGCCCCGCCAGAGTCGGAGAAGAGGTTCCCATCCAGTCAAGCACTCTCGGCTCGATGTTATCCATGTTGGCAGGTGTAACCCTGTAGCCCACACAAGGAAGATCGCCCCTAGTTGGAGGTGATACACCAAGAGGAAGCCTGTGGGTATGAGGAAGATCGCCTCGGCCAATGACACTAAGGTGAGTGGATGGGTTAATCCTTGCGCTCGGAGATAAATGCGGACTAGATGCAGGAAGGAATTAGTGAGGAGGTCCGGAAGAGAGAATAGAAGATAGCTCTAAGTGAGATTTGTGATTTTCAGGATCCTGGTGTAAACAAAGAAGACACTTGGACATGCTGAGACAGAGAAGAGATATGGGAAGTGAGGAGAAGAGTAGAAAAATTACAGAGCGATGAAGGGTAAGGGCCAGAAGCTTGGGACGCTGAGCTCCAAATGCGCACATAGAGGTTCCATGCGCAGTGCTAGACTAGAAAGGACAAAGTAACCGGTGATGTTGGCAAAGGCCATGGCAAGGGAGCCAGCAACAAGTTGTATATCACCGAGGTGGCCCAGGAAGAGCATGGAGAGGATAGACCGTTAGTAGAGAAGGAGGACAAGATGAGACTTGTTCAGTGTAGAGACGATGTCTCCATGGACGCTTGCCAGATATACTTGTACGCTGATGATTTTACACCGTTTTTCCAAACGCACAAGAGTGGAAAACATGCATTCGGCCGGTTTGTTTTTTTACCTTGATACATTTGAGCGTTTTTTATTTCTACCGATGGCGTTTTGTATTTGTACCAATTCCAAACGCAGCCATAAAAAAACGATCTAAAAGAAACGTAGAAAACATAGTCCGGTTCCCATGAAAATCATCTGTTAACCATTGGATTGTATGACCAAGCAATTATCAAGGAGAATCAAGTCTGTGGTCAATGTTTGATTGGACTTGACCCAACCGGTCAACTCATATTAGTACGGGTTCAACCGTCCAATCTGGTTCAATTAGAAGCTGCTGCTTGCTGCCATGCCAAGACAGAAAGTGTGTCGAGTTTCGTTTGGCATACGGCGTACTCGGATTTGGGACGTCAGTAAATGCCACGTGGAATTTCACAAGAGTCATATCTATCTCGGCGACTCGCCTACCAAATACCTCTATTAAATATTTCGGAACTCGGGTGCGTTCGAACTTTGATGATTCGATCTCATTCTTCTTTTCGAAACTTCTCTAATATTTATTTATTAATTAATATCTTAAAATTTCGATCCCAATCACATATTTCCCCTACTGGGTACTGGCGCCGTGCGTAACAAAAGTGTGCGAGCGAAACACTAAAAAGCGAAGCGAGTAGTAAGAGAGAAAGTGAGGGGGAGGAGGGCGAGAGAGATCAGTCGTTCCTTGTTCACTCCGTCATTTTCACTTCTTCTATTGACTTGATCGCTGGAAGCCTGTCGCTTGATTCGCCGGAAATTACAAATTTTGGTCACTGTTGTTCTTCGGCAGAGTTTAATTCATGTCGATAGGTCGCGGAATTAGGGTTTCATTGCGGACAGATACTCCCTTTTTGCCATTTAAGGAAGCTATTGCCCTGGGGAAATGAGCCTGTGGATGACCGTCGGATTTAGGGTCTGGTTGATCAACGGCCACGATTTCGTCACCGGATGGAGGGAGGTAGCCTCTTAGACCTGCTTTCTCTGGTATTCCTCATTCCCTTTCCAGTGCACCATAATTCTTTGGTGTTGATATTAGAAATAAATAAGAGCACAGAAGAAAGATTAGGGTTTATGTGTTCCCTTTCTAAATGATGACTGGTGAGTGTAACGTAAAAGTTGTCTTTTTTCTGTTGTTTTTTTTTTTTCCTTTATTAGTATTTGTATTTGCAGATCAAGGTTATACGCGTCCTTCATATGTGGGACACTACAGCTATTGGGCAGTGATTTTGAACTTAACGTTTTAAAATTTCGACTTCCCGCGGGATTATATGCGAAAATTGAGTTCTGTTGTTCAAGTTTATTTATGTTCTACCGTGCAAGATGGAATTAGGGCGAGTCTTTTATGAGCTTGTTACCATTTTTTTCCATGTTCATGACATTTAGGCTATTTTGGTTACAAATCTGCTTCAAAGCATCGCTACTTGAAGAATGAGTTCTGATTTCTGAGCCAAAAAATGATTATCTTTTGAAGTCAACTTTTTTCAGCTTTAAAGACTGGATCCATTGAATGAATGTTTGAGCCCATAAAAAAGAAACAGTTCCAAAAAAATTCATAAACCAAAACTTTAAAGTGATAATTGGAATCGAAAAATTCACGAGAATTAATTATTTGAAAGTGTGCCAAACACAGCCCAGGTACTTAACAATATTTTGCTTTTTCTTCGCACTTTAGTGAGATTAATCATTGTTTTTTTTTAATCTGTAATTTCCATGTTGATAAATGCGTTTTATTTTGTTTTAATAAATTTATTTTATTCTACTATGTTGATGATGGGTTATTTGATAGTGCACCATAATAGTACATCAGTACCTTGCTTACTGCTTATTATATTAAACTATTAAGTTGGAGTTCTCTTTAAATATTCAGCGAGTGCCATATACTTTCCCGTTCATATTGGCAGAGAATTTGCTCATTTGAAGCTGCTAAAGAAACACATATGCTGATATTTTCCCCTTTGTTCTTGCCTTTGTACTGATTGTTGGTTATTGTGCATAACAAATTGTGCAAGACCTTGATATCCAAAGTTACCATCATTTGGCTACTTAGCTCTAGGTACTGATTACTGGCTACTTTGGTCCCTGAACTTTAAAATATGATAATTCAGTACCCGAACTTTCAAAACGTGCCAATTTAGTACCTAACTTTAACCAGCCGTTAAGTGGCATTTGAAAAGACACAAATGCCCTTTTGAGTGTCATCTAATTTTCTTTATCAACCATCCAAATGTTGATAAAAAATGAACAGTCCCAACTCCCAAATCTTTGCCTCTTCTATTCAAAAAGTTGGGTCACCAGAGTGCCCACTGAGATGTAACCCCAACTTTCTTGAATAGAAGAGGCAAGGATTTGGGACTGTTCATTCTTTGTCAACATTTGGATGGTTGATAAAGAGAATTAGATGACACTTGAAGGGCATTTGTGCCTTTTCAAATGCCACTTAATGGCTGGTTAATGGCAGCTATTGGATTGGCACATTTTGAAAGTTTGGGTACTGAATTGTCATGTTTTAAAGTTCGGGGATCAAAGTGGCACTAGGCCCAAAGTACAGGGTATTAATTGAGAATTTTCCCATTACTAAATATAGAATGTTAAACTAAAACTGGTAGACATTGAATGGGTTGCATATTTGAAGTTTTCCAAGCCTAATTTTTGGAGTCAAAGTCTTCTTACACACACATGTTAGTCATTCATTGTAGTTTGCTTGTTTCCTCTCTTCTTTTTTCTTACATGGAGAAGTCTTCAATTGGCAGTTATCTAGTGAGGGGTGTCCTGGGATTTTACACAACAAATATTTTAGTGGTTAGTATTGGTTACAACAACAGTAGATCCACCATTTGTTGGGTGGAGTGATGGACCAACTTTTACTCCGAGTCCAAGGACATCATTTTGGGGGTGATGTAGCATTGTTACGTTGGTTATATATATTTGTCTATGTATGAATGGTACATGCATGTGTTTGCATATTCCTTCCACAAGAAAAACTTAATAGGTGAGAATAATAAGTTGAGAATGGTAAATTTGATTCATCAAAAAAAATGGTAAATTTGTTTGTAGTAAATACAAAATAAGTAGTTGCCATGTTAATAAAATGATAAGTCTGCTTTAGTGGTATTTTGTGCAAACACACTAAATCATGATATGAAACCCAGATAATCCTGACAAATTGCTTCCTTTGTGGAGTCCAGTTAGTGGGATTGGCCTGGCCTGGCCAGATTTTTTCTCTGACCTCAAGGTCCTGGTCTGTATGGTAATTTGGAATGCACAAGGTCTCTGCTGAACCTTACTAGATTGTCTTTTTGACTTGAGTTTTTCTTGGTGAACTCCATCTTAGTTTTTCACTAATTCACAAGATCACTATTATCTAAATGGAAACTGAATTATAAGGTAATTAAATGTATCCATTTTCAATAAGCAAAACTTGTTAGACAAATTATTGGGTTCATTATTTCATTATTAAGGTCTATCATCAGGGCTAAAATGGATTTTTGAGAAGTGATGATTGAAGTCTGATTCTTTCAAGAATTATATAACAACATCAAGCATGTGGGACAGCTTAACAATAAGAGATATGCAGAAATTCTCTGTCTTGCAGTTTTTATCTTCTTATTATTGGTGCTTTTCTTTCTTTTTATTTTGATGTTGTGTCTTTGCTCAGCTTTGAATCAGCAAATGTGTTTGACCTTGTTGATTTGTTTGATCTTGTTGCTGGTCAGGAGAAATAGGGCTGCAAAATGGTATCCATGTATGTGAACCCAAACCTGTTCTGGTTAAGGGTGATCTGAATTTGACATGTTTATAATTGGACTGTATGTGGATCCACACCCCTATGGCCCTATCTGTTCTATCTGATGCGATTTAAATATATATGCTTATATATATTTACAGGGATGGTGAAGGGGAGCCTTGCCCCCCTCCCCATGTGTTAAAAATCCCCACAATCCCCATTTATATCCCACTTATATTTTGGCCCCCATCCATGT
Source organism: Nelumbo nucifera (assembly GCF_000365185.1). Next base: position 3,893,001 of record NW_010729110.1, on the reverse strand, counting down.
TTATTAACTTCTACACCCTGCCCTCCAATCCATGTTTATTAGCTTTTGCCCCTCCCCCCAAGAAAAAATCCTGGCTCCACCATTGTATACTTAAACTTCATTTTCTACCCATTGGTAAAGTTGGTTTGAATGCTGTTCTTTTACTAAAGAATCATTGTTTTAAGTCCCATAGAATTAACTTTCAGTATATTTTGTTCATGATATACAATATCAATGCCATTTTTAGTTCATTTTGTTATTAATGTAATATATTTATCTTTCTTAGTTTAATTTATTAATGCTATTCAATATTCGATTGCAATATGCATTTGCTTCAAATCTGATATTAATCTGACAGATAGTATTTGATTTGAATCTGAATATAAATGAATCAAATCTGGATTTTGAATCTACCTTATATCTGATTCGATCCGATCTGTTTGCAGCTCTTAGTAGAAATAAAACCATGTTGGGCATGAGTTCTTATCATATTCTGTTTTGCTTTTTTATACATGTTTTTGTCTAAGAGACTTGATTTGAGTATCCAGTGTGCTTTATTCTTTCTCCAATGTCATTTTTGTAGGGATGCACCCATGGATTATGATGACAATGATTTCCAAAACCAGAATTTTCAGTTAGGTGCTGAAGAGAACACCAAATTTCCTCCAGGCTTACGCTCATATGCTCTTCCCAAATTTGATCTGGATGACAACCTCCAAGTCCACTTAAGGTTTGATAGTTTAGTTGAAACTGAGGTTTTACTTGGTATCCAAGGTCAAGAAGAAAACCAGTGGATTGAAGAGTTCTCCCGGGGAAATAGTGGGATAGAGTTTAGCTCCGGTGGGGCTGAATCTTGCTCTATTTCTAGGCGCGAAAATGTTTGGTCTGAGGCCGCTTCTTCAGAATCTGTTGAAATGCTATTGAAATCTGTTGGGCAGGATGAAATGATCACAGGACAGACTATTATTGAGGGGTCAGATGCTTGTGACGGACTTGATAACATAACAAATCAAATGGAACCCGCTTTAAATGAAGATGGTTCCATTCCATCTAATAGTGGGGATGCTGTAGATGTGGGCCCTACATTACCACCTAAGCAGTGTCCGGAGAGCTTTGCAGGGTTAAGTAAGGATGTTGTGGCAGTGCAGTCCCAGGTTGAAGCTACACCTCAATCTCACAAATGTGAAATGTCTGGTTATGGAAGTTTGAAAGACTTGGGTCCGATTATGTCTGGTGAAAAGTCCGACTCACCGTTGGCTGAGGGTAATCTGATGATTGATGAAAAGTGTACTGATAGAAATCAGAGGGAAGATGGTTCTTTAGTTGTTGGATCTGAGGAAAACAATCCACAGGATGATTCTGCTGTGTCAGAGACCATACAAATTGACAATCTTGTTCCAAGTATTGAGGAGTTGAATGCTACAGTGACCCAACAAAAGCCAGTGGAAGGTTCTGAGCAGCGTACCTCTTTTGACAATCCAGATGCTTTGCAAGAAGATGAGTCTGTAAAAGAGGGGGAAGGAGATGTTTCAAGCAAAGAGGATAAGTTAGATGATCAAAATTGTGATGGAAATACAGTTGAATCCACCATTAACAAGGTGGAGAACAATTCCAGTTCTGTGAAAAATATAGATTTTACAGTTCAGCTTCCAGTATGCAGTGAGCATCTGTGTTCTGAGCAGACTGAGCAGACTGTTCAGACCAGTAATTGGGAGGCTATGGTTTTGTCTAAAAGTAGTGAGGTAGGTGATAAAATTGTAGATGATACACATGACTCATCTTTAATATTGGAGAAAGAGATTGATAGTTTGGAAGGGGATGCTGCTAAGGTTAACAACAGCAATGTTGGAATTCCTTCTAAGCCAGTGTTGAATATGGGCCCTCTAGCACAGGCAATGGAGGGACAGACCCAGATTGCATCTTCTGAGAAACAAGACCATTTGTTGGAATCTGATGGTTACCAATTGGAATCTGATGGTTACCAATTGGAATGTGGTATTTCAGGCTGTAATTCTGAGACATCTTTATTGAAGGTGGAGGACAAAAAACTCCTTGAGATTAACAGTAATAATCATGTGGAAAACCCTTCTTTTCTGATGGCAGAAGTCTGTTCCTCAACTAATATAATCCATGAAAAGCAAACAACTGAAGAAAGGGGTGATGATTATAATAGTTTGGGAGTTCAGGGGGATGATTGTAATTCAAAGGATCATGTATCAGTTTCCTTGCAGGCTGACTCATCGCAAATCTGCAATAGTAGTTTGGACATTGAGCCTTGTAAAATGGAGAATGCTAGTATGTCTACTGTTTCAGGTGGTACAGAAAGTGTTGATGATGGTTCTCTTGTTATGGAGAAGCATGTAGTATCTCTGTCTCATGGTCAAAGTACTGCTGAAGCAGAGGTGGGGGTGTGTGAACCAAAGTCTTCTTTGGTTGTTGGTGAAGAATCAGGTATACAATTCAACCACTATTCTAGGGAGGTCTAAGTTAAAAGATCCATGGATTTTTCTTAGGCAGTGTTTCGATAAGGGATAATTGGAATTGGAGGTAGAATTGAGGGGGGCAATTTCATAAGTCCCTAGGTTCCATTGTTTGGGTCCATTTCTGCAATGGGGACATAATTTGGTAAACATGGAATTTTAGCTTCCACAAAATTCAAGTGTGGATTTACAGGAATGAATCTGGAATTTGATTCCACTCCCACCTTGATAGCCTGAAATTCAGATGATTTACACCCTCTGGAATTTTGCAATCTTCAAAAATGTGGAATCTAAACTTAAATTCAGTGTTTTGAAAACTAGACCGGATGTAATTTATGTATAAAAAGCCTCAACTGGATATTGAGTTGTGGGTTGACCATTCTGACTGCCCAAGCTGACTCGACTGCTTAACCTTCGTAACAAGAAAATGTAACAAAATTCAATAACTAGTAGCTTATATTTTAAACCTATCTCATGCCAAAACTAGCTTTAATGAACCAAGTTTTATGGTATGACAACCCTAGGTTTTGTTTGTTTGCAGTGCAAATCCAAACTTGGTGCAAGATTTGCACCCAGTTCAGCTTTGCAGCTTTTGATTTGTAGTGATCATCTGCATCTCTACCTGGGGTAGAGTTTAAAATTTTAATCTATTTGCACTCATTGGTGGTGCAAATTTCATAACCCAAAAATTGATGCAGCAAAATTAGCATCATTTTCCTCTACCTTCATTCTCTCCTGTATAAAGTGGGGAAGCGTCATTATATTCCTCTCAAATAAACAAGGCAAAGTAAAGACTGAAACAAAAATGAACCAGAATTTGCACTGCAAACAAACCGATCCTTAATATGATTATTCTTTGAAATCTTTGACCAAATCAATGTTAATTGGCTATTTCAAAACCGAGTTTTATGATCAGGTCATAAGTCAGGTGTCTGGTCCAGAATAGTTATCAGATACCTCTTAAATTCCATTAGTTTTCAATTTACTCGCGGTTACAAAACTGAATTCACTTGATGGAATTTTGAAACTTGTGGAATTAGCTTCAATCTATGTTCAATTCCATTACTGTCATGATCAAAACGTACAAAGTTTTTGTTATTGTCCTTTGTACCTGTTTTTATCGCAGCCTCAACTGGAACTGTATCTGAAGTTGCCAGTTGGGAACCCTCTAACAAATCTGATAGTGCTTACTAATTTCTTCCAGGAAATGGTATTGCCACAAATGAAGTTATTCAAGACAAAGAAGATATAATGCCATCTGTATGTGTTGGGGATGTTGCTCAGTTGGAAGGAAAGGAAGAATCTGTAACTGAAACGTTTACAGAATCAAATTTGGTTATGAAGGAGTGCTCCCTTGTGCCAAGTGAGCCGGCTTCTATTTCTGAAGTTGAAAATCTTGCAGTTTGTGATGGCACTGGGGAGCAGTTACCTGGGTCATCTGGTCAGTCTTCATCATCCGCTGGGACTGTTAGTACAACATTCCAGAATGAACCTGAGGCTGTGTTACCTGACAAAATTACTCAAGCCTACTCTTGTGAATTGGAAACACAACCTGTTGTTGATGATCCAGTTCCAAAAGAAGATGATAGTACTGGTGTAATAGGAGTTTCTAATGAGAAGTGCAAAGAGTCATCCCTAAATAGCACAGGTAATCTACTGGTTCTAAAAGGATCTAAGATATTTTGTCTTCTATTCTTTATTTAAATATTTGTTTCTTTGCTCTAAATGAAATCAAAGGGGGAGTGTCCTCAGCTCCCCCCCCCCCCCCAAAAAAAAAAAAAAAAAAAAACTTTGTTAGAGATCTGTTGCTGCTATGAGTTGTATCTTTTAGGCAAATCATTATACAGTCCTGACTGTGAACAAAAAAAAGGCTATATGCTATGAGCCCATATATGAATACTATGGGCATGAATACAGGAAAAAGGGATACCGTTCTCTGTATCCTAAAATCCTGTACATGGATATGTGTACAGGTATGCCATACAATATATGTATATATCATGCTTTTATATCTAATTTTAAAGCCAAGTGTTATTTATGTCAAGACTTGATGTCTTGTCAAAATAAAATTTGTTAAAATGTACCATTTTACATATTTAAAAGTGTTAATGCTATGAAGTATATCTGGAAGTATCCATGTGGTATCTGGTGTGATATTGGATTTGTATCATCTCTGACCTTCATATGCTAGGAAGTATTATAGGCTACATGTTCCTCACTCTTGGGATTGAACTATATAGGAGATGCCACATATGTCCTTCTTTTCTTCCTTTTGCCTTGGTAGAAAGAATACCTAGTTATTGTTAGAACCTCTTATGCACAGAATTGCTATCACGAGATAAACCTTCCTACGATATTGGCCAACTGTTATTAAGGCTGCCTTTGTTTTAATGTGAAAGGTTGGACAACTTTATCTTTCACTGTAAATGGGGCTTAAATATATCGGGTGTTGGGCAACACTGCATTTTAGATCCATTGCATTTCACCATGATCAGCAATGCAACACTGAAATGTTTATGCAGTGTTTCTGCCTAAAACCTGTTTGGTAGTAACAAATATGCCCTAAAGTGTTGTACTTATTAAAAAATTTGCTGCAGCTACGATGTGACAACTTGGAAAGAGCAACTTCTTTTTCTTTCTTAATTATGCCACATCAGTGGGGGAATTGCTGCAACCCCCTCTCATAAAACATAAGAAGGTGATTCCTTAAATGTCTCCCACTGCTGGATATTTGAGGCACGGCCCTTGCATTTCCATTGCATAAAACATGGATTATCAAATGCAATTTATGACTGTTTAAGCATAATAGCTCATAGGGGGTGCAACTTAGACAGGCCCAACTCGAGCCTGGACTGACTAGGGGTGATCATTCTTGGCCTGGGCCAGAAACCCGGCTCGGCCCAGCCGCAAATTTCTAGGCCTGGGCCCTCATCAAACCCAGAAAATTCTGGGCTGGGCTTGGACTCAACACTTTAAGCGTGGCCTGCAATATAATATAATATATAATATACATATATATATATATGTATTATATATGTTATATTTACACAATTATATTTTATTTTATATTAAATGTTTATCATTTTATATAAAATATAAAAGTTTTAAGTTTTATTTTAGCATATAAAGAAATATTTATAAATTGACACTCAATGGGAATGAAGTTCTTGCCTTCATCTATAAAAGGATAGGTAAGCCAAGCCAAATCAAGCCTAGCAATTGAATGAGGCCCATGCCTTAATTTTTTGTGCCATAGCCAAGCCCAATTTAACTTTGGCTTGTGCAATTTTTTTTGTATGTATTACATGTTATTTAATTTAAAAATTTAAAAAATTAATTTTTTATTATTTGATGTCATGGATGATGGACCCAAAATCATTACTCAGTAGGCCTGGAAAGCCTATAAACCCATCCCAGGCCCATGTAGGGCTGGACCTGGGCTTACAATCTAGCCTAGGGTGTGGGTTAGGTTGAGGTCAGGCCTAGCTTAAAGCCCTTAGTATTGGTGGTAAACCCGGCCCGATGCGGTCCATGATCACCTCTAGGACTGATGCAGCTCGCAATTTCCATAGGCTGGGCTTGGATTTTCGGTCTTTGAGCTATGCCTAGGCCCAAAACCTCTGGCTTTCCTATTTTTTTGGGTTGGGCTTGGGCCTGGCCCTTAGGTAGCCCAAGCCTGACTACACACTTTCAGACATATTTAAATACATATATGTGTACATGCATACATATTTACGTAGTCATACATATATGTATACAATCTAGGGGTGATCATGGGCCAGGCCAGTCTGGAATGGGCTTTGTGCCTAAGTCACAAATTAAAGTTTTATAATATATATATGTATATATTATAATATAATATTTTTACATTATATGACAAATAATATATGTATAAATATATGATACAGTTTATATAATATGAAATATTATATATAGACACGCATACACATGCATGCTTACATATGTAATACATATATGCATACATACTAGGGTTCGTGTATGATACTGGAAAAACTTGTAACCAATCTGGTGGTATTTATCAAAACTCATTGAGGGTGATCAGTTAAAGCTCTTCTGGTATCGTGTCTTTCTAGCAACATTAGGAATGCAACTCGGGTTGGCCCAAGTTAGCATTTTACACTGCTTTGGTCTCGGTCCCTTTCAAATTTTGACAAAACCCCAATTCAAGGCCCCCCCAAGATGCACTCCTAGGCAGCACAGATTTTTCCATATATATTATGCTATGTCTTGTTTTATAATATTTATATAACATGATCTAAAGCACATGTGCAAGTTTATATTTGATATAATTTTTTTTTTTTGATGATAAAGAAAAAACTTTATTGCTAAAAAGTAAAAAGATAAATACAGCTTAAATATGGTGACAAGAGGGCACCCCCATCACACTGCAACAGTACAAAGAGAAAACACAACAAAACAGACTTCAAAGCAAACATGGCAAAAACACCAAGACTTTTAAAGAATTCAAAGAACACCAAAAATCTGCCCCAAAGTCTTCTTTCTTTAAGTCTTAAAATTCTGGCAGTATCAACACCCAACCATTCACTGGAGAGCTGATCTGTGCCACCACCTCTTCCATCCTTTTCTTCCTATTCTTGAAAATAAATAATATTGTTGTCTGGGCTTTAAGTGTTGGGCCCAAGCTCAGTTGTAAAATTTCTGGGCCTGGTGGGGGCCTGGGCTGAGCTGGGCCCGAGCACAAAATGCTAAGCACAGGCCAGGAAATTTCTGGGCTAAACCGGGCTAGGCTGAAAATGATCACCCCTAATACATACACTCATGCATGCATGCATGCATGCATGCAAAATATATAAATTTCCTATTTGAAGGTTTAAATTAATGAAACTAAATAGGTTCATGCAACTTTTAATACATTGGGTTGGGCCTAATAGGCCTGCCTAAACCCGATCCTAGCCTGGGCAACCGAGTGCCAAATTTCAGTTCAGGCTGGGCTTGGGTTTGGACAAATCGGGCTTGACCTTGGGCTTGTTTTGGGCTCACGCCTTAAGTCTAATGGCACGGGTTGACATTAAACCCTTCCAGCCTGCCTGATTTGCACCCCTAATAACTAATGGCAAATCCATACAACTTAATGGTTATAAAACAAATGCATGCCAAACATCCCAGAGGCTGGTATTCAACATCAAATTCATCAAGTTTAGAGCCTCAGCCGTTCAACATAAAGACAAAGGTTAATTAATCAAACGATAACAACAAGCTAGGTTTGGGGCACCCCACTAAATGAGCCTTGCCTGTGAACCTACACATGGCTTTCAAACACTTTTTGAGGTTCATTACCTGTAATGGGATTTTTTTTCTTATAACTTGATTTGATATACAAATTCATAGATTTAGACACACATGGCTTGTTCATCCATTGAATGTTAGTAGGTCAGAATATTCAAAGTAAAACCTAATACATAATAATACATAGAAATGGACATTATATCGTATAGGGCACGGATGATGTTTAAATGGCATTATTGGTTTAAGGGTCTTTGCTTGTTCTAATGGTAAAATCTCAGCACATGAAAATGTGGACTTGTTTTTGAGAGCATCCACTTCCAAGAGTGGTATTTCATCCCTTTTGGTTTGAAAGAGGAAAACTTGTGGATGATCACACTGTTAATGGTATTTTAGGGAATGGGGAAGAAGTGAAATAGAAGATTCTCTGGAGGTGCTTTGAAGTGACTTGTTCATATATGCATAGAATGTTTCAGCAGTTAATGCTTACATCTTCATATTGTAGGGTGGATTGGGAGCAAAGATTGGGATTGAATTGCTGGAGCATGAAAATCGGAAAACTTCAAAATTTGGAAGCATGACTGGAGTTGTTAAATTAATTAAAATGTACATATGCATGTAAGTAGGTGCTTATGTATTTTTAATAATTATAGTTATGTAAGTTTTAAGTTTTAGTTGTGTCCATGAATAAAAAAAGTATATATGTAGTTTTAAGTTTTAGTTGTGTCCATGAACCATCTTTAGTGTGCTCTAGATAGAGAGAAAGAGTAGATAAGAGAACAACAGCAAATGGGGAAGGGAAAGGAGCTGCCAGTTGGTGAGACAAATTAGTCTCTCAATCAGTCATGCTTCTATTTATATTAACTTGTTACATTACAGTAAGGTTACATCGATACCCTTGTTTAGTAGTAAAGTTTAATTTACTAACGGCTCCATTTTAAGTAATAAGGATAAATGGACTCTTATTACCTCTACCTAAAAGATGTCTCAGGTGTATATTGAGAATTACTGCATAAAGAAATTCATAAAAAAAACAAAAATATTGTCAACAAGTTAAATGGAAGTTTAGTGGTAATTTGCAACCTAGATTCTCTCAACAAGTTACCCATAATAAGATGTAATAGCCCAGTGGGATGGCATAAAGCTTGACAGTTGTGGACAAAAGGTTTCAACTTTCAACTAGAGAGGAAACAATAGGGATGGATAAGAAATCCAGAGTTGTGAGAAGAATTACAGTTTGGTACATATATATACAAAAGTTTTTTACCCTCCTGTTTGAGAGGTGTTCTCAGTGGGGCTGGTCCTTGTAAGAAATTTAGGAGGGTGTACAAATGAAGGGTGTTGAAGAGAGCAATTGACTGGATGAACTATACAAAGAGGAGATTATTTCCCTTGTAGAACTTTAACTATCAAGGTTGACAAGGATAATTTAGTTTTAGGAAGTATGTTAAAGGATGGGGAAAATTATGGTAATAAACAAGACATTACCATGCAATCTTTGGCTCCTGTTACAGAAGCTTTTTTCTTTTCTTTTGTTTCTCTTCTTTTTTTGAGAATCCTGTTACAAAAGATTTGGAGGATAGTTCTTGGAGGCTGTTAATAGGGGGTTGCACTCTGGGTCAAAATATGGAACATGGCTGACTGATGAGTGCACAGGTGCATTGGGTACAAAATGCATGGAAGAGATATAGGATAAGGTGATGGAGGTGTTGGGGGCGAAGGTTGCAGATGATATAGTTGAATTGGAACAAGTGTTTAAACTAGACAGGAAATTCGATCTTGATAGAGTGGTTGATAAGGAAATAGAGATGGGGAAGAAATTAGGGCCACTTTTCTTGGTTGGTGAGGAACATGCCAGAAATGTGTATATGGAATTAGAATATAAGGAGAAAAGCGAAAAGCCTTAAATTGGATTTACAGAGTCCAACATACAACCCAATTGGTACTTGGTAGATAAGGAAGTATTGAAGGAAGAATGAGTGGGATTTATATAGGTTATTAGGAGGTGTGCTTTTGAAGGCATTTTGATGGAGATTTTAGTCACACAGAGAAAATGATTGTAGATTGGGGATTTATTTTGTATTGGCAAAGGGTTAAGGGTGAGTTTTGATTTCTGGGATAATTTAGCATTGTTAGGTGTTGGTTTTTATGGAGGATGTTGTAAATTGGTAAGGTATTTGTTACTAGGTGATTATTATTATTATTATTTGGTAATTAGTGATAATCGATGTTTTTAACCTGTTGTTGACCTGGTTGGTCAAGACCAGTGACCTGGTCATGATTCTGGTTCTGGTCAACCTTGAATCCTCAATCTTATAAACTGTTGACTTGGTCAATGACTCATCAACCTAGATGGTTGAAACATTGACCTGTTCAACCTGTTGACCAGGTTTCCAGTTTTTTATTATTTTATTATTTTGATTTTTTTATTGCTATGATTTCACACGCCGACCCATTCACCCAGACAATTGAACTGGAGGCCCATCCACCTGAGGTAAAAGCAGTTCGGCCTCTTGGCAGGGTTTTAAGACTTTAGTCTGAGGCTATTTGGGAAAAAAACATTAGGCTGAGGTTGAAAGTAAGGCAATGCTGGTCATAATGAGATAAGTTAGTTGCTAAGTTGTTGGGGTGGGGATTTATATTATTTGGCTTATTTACCATATAAATTATATATTCGGGGGGGGGGGGTCAAAAGTTTGAAATGAGGGGATTGTGCGTGGTGGGCAAGTCCTTTGTAAGAAAGTCATGCACCTTCTTTATATTACTCTTTTGGGTTAAAGCTTTCTTTGTTTTGATGGCAACACAAGAGAACTTGCTTGCTATTGTGCTTCACAATCCTGTCATCGGTGGGTATATGATACAATCTGCTGATTCTAATTTCCAGAAGTGTGGTTGGTATGTGGTCCTGTTCTATCATATTTGAGCAGTGTCACTGATGTGATTGGATGGTTCTGGTAACCACATGCATGCTTTTGCCTTAGTCAATTATTTTAAGATGTTTGACTTTTTGTGCTAATTATTTGTTGATTGGTAGCATCCAGTGTCATCTATTTTCTAATATTTTGATTCGTCCTTGCAGATGTTGGCTGTGGGTGCTCCGTAAGCTCTGCTACCGATTCTCTTTACCATGGTCCAGATGCTGGAAGCACTATTCCAGATTCAGAGGAACGTAACTGTGGTTCACCCACTGTCATTAGTTCTACTGAGGTTCCTCAAAATGAGAAGGAAAAAGGGAAAGGAGGCAATGGGTCCTTAGACCAGAATTCCCCTGTTTCTGATCATATGGATGGGCAGGGGAACAAAGTTGAACCTTGTACTGATGATATTAAGGGAAACAGTGCCACTGAAGACGATAGGAGCTTCACTTTTGAAGTGAGTGCACAGGAGGTTGATTTGTCTGACAGGGAGACTGATCGTGGATGGAGACCATTTCCCAGTGTTCAGCACTATGAATTTCATCAGGTAATTCATACTTTCATTTTGTCCCCCCCCCCCCCCCCMMAAAAAAAAAAAAAAACAATTTAACCAATCCTTTCTTCTGACTCTTGCCAAAGACTGTAGAGGGTTCTCCTTCAACGTCTAGCTTAGGCCCAATTGATCCCAAGTTGCAAGGCACTAATCGTGGAAGTCATCGAGCATCTGATGGGGAGACTCCACGTGCCAGTTCTAAGGGTACATCTGACCATAAAAGGAGGAGAGCGTCTGGTAAGGGAACCGACAAAGAAGCTTCCAAGGAAGGGAAATCTCTAAAAGATCCTTTGAGGCAGGCAAAAGACAGAGGGGGCAGTTCATGTAGTGTATCTCCTACCTCATGTGGGACAGTAGGCCAAGTTGTGCAAGGTGAAGAAATGAGGTCCAGTGGATATATTGAAGGAAGTGTTACAAAACCTTGTGGTGTTCTAACTGCTCAGCCATCTACTCTGCCAGATTTGAATACTTCAGCTTCCTCATCCTCATTTCAACAACCTTTTACGGATTTACAACAAGTGCAATTGCGGGCTCAGATATTTGTTTATGGATCTTTGATGTGAGTCTCTTATGATAGCATGTTTGAATGAACTTTGACACACACACACACATCCTGAGGGAGTTCTAATTGAATTTTTTGGTTTTGGAATTTTCTTGGTTGTATATCTGTTGGCACATATAGGGGGCATTGTAAGTCCACTCATGGAGATCTAATGTTGAATAGAGACTATTGGATGCTCTTAAGCATTAAATCTGGACTTATTTTTTGATTAAAAAACTAATTGATTTGATATCTATCCAAAATCTTGGTTTCTTCCTCCTGCATATGTTTATTTCATATGTCCATCTGATATTCATGGACTACACTAGCTATGTGACTTTAGATTTAGATTTCTCTATAAGATGTTTCTTTCTATTTGATAATTCCTTTTTAAGGGTATTGTTCTATTTTATTTTTTGCAGACAAGGAACGGCTCCTGATGAGGCATGTATGGTCGCAGCCTTTGGAGAATCTGGTTAAGACTTACCCACTACATTTCGTAATTTTCTGTTTGAGTTTCATTTATTTCTCTACCGAATGTGTATCTGACCAATTGTAATGGTATTGAACACCAAAGACGGTGGAAGAAGCTTGTGGGATAATGTGTGGCGTGCCTCTCTTCAAAGGCTTCACAACCAGAAACACATGCATGGTAACTCTGAGACCCCTCTGCAATCACATCCAGGTACAATTCTCTTGCTTGAAACCTGTTTTAGGTCTCAGTGTGGTTATCTTGGGTCTTTAATGTCATTTAAGAACTGACTTTGCAGGTTCTAGGTTTCCAGAAGAAACAAGTAGGCAAAGTTCTATTCAGAATAAGGTTATTCGCACTCCTACTAGTCGAGCTGGGGGCAAAGGTGCCCCTTCAGCCACCATAAATCCTGTGATTCCCCCATCTCCCCTATGGAGTATTTCAACCCCTTCCCGTGATGGAATGCAGCCCGGCAGCATGCCAGGGAGCTCACTTTTAGATGCTAATCAGGCGCTTTCTCCATTGCATCATTATCAGTCACCTTATGTAAGGCATTATGTGGGAAACAGCAGCCCTTGGCTATCTCAGGCTCCTGCTGCTACGCCCTGGGTTGTTTCACCTGCAGCTTCCGTGCTTGATGCCAATGCTCTTTACTCTGCCTTTCCCATTACAGAAACAGGGCATGTAACTACTGTTCGAGAAATTTCCGTAACACATCCCTCCACTATGCAGCATACTCCTCCCAGTTCTTTGGTTCATTCTGGGGGTTCCACAAGTGTTCCTGCAGGGCCTCCACCTTTGCCAGAGGTGAAAAGAGCAATAGTATCACCTAGCAAGACTGCTTCTGCTGATCCAAAGCCTAGGAAGAGAAAAAGGAGTATGGCTTCTGAGGAGTCTGGCCACATGTCTTTGGTTGCTCAACCTCAAACAGAATCTGTTTCTGCTGTTGTTGTTACTAATCATCTCCCTACTTCTGTTGCTATCACACCATCTGCAGCTAAAACTTCTACCAATTCTATGTTAACTAATTCACCCATATCTGCAACACATTTCCAGATAATAGGGGGTCAGGACATGGAGCAGAGGGTAATCTTTTCAGAAGAGACATGCAGTAAAGTTGAACAAGCTAAGCAACATGCAGAAGATGCTGCTGCTCTTGCTGCCACTGCAGTTGGTCACAGCCAAAGTATATGGAGCCAGTTAGCTGTCCAGAAAATTTCTGGTTTGGTTTCAGATGTTGAAGCTAAACTGGCTTCTGCAGCTGTTGCAGTAGCTGCTGCTGCTTCTGTCGCAAGGGCGGCGGCAGCAGCTGCTAAGGTTGCATCAGATGCTGCATTGCAAGCTAAACTGATGGCTGATGAGGCTCTACGTTCAAGTCGAACTAGGCATCCTACTCAAACTATTGACACTTCTCTCTCTGATGGTGTGAAAAATATGGGAACAGTAACACCTGCATCAATTTTGATGGGTAAGGATAAGACCAACAGTTCAAGTTCAGTTATTGTTGCCGCAAAGGAGGCTGCTAGGAGAAGAGTTGAGGCTGCTTCTGCTGCCACAAAACGGGCAGAGAATCTGGATGCAGTAGTAAAAGCTGCAGAGCTGGCAGCTGAAGCTGTATCACAGGCAGGAACTATTATAGCAATGGGTGAACCTTTACCTCTAACACTGGGTGATTTAGTAGAGGCTGGTCCAAATGGTTATTGGAAAGTACAAGTCTCTTCAGAGCATATTGTCAAGTCAAGCAATTTAAATGAGGGGGGACATTCTAATGTAAATGGTATTGGTGAAGGTATTGAAAATTCTTCTGCTCGTTTGAATGAGCAATCGTTGAATAAACAAGAAACTCAACAAGCTACTACAAGCCAGGAAAAGTCATCTTCAAAAGAGTTGGCCAGGCTTCCAGTGGAGAACAACGTGGGATTGGTGAATGGGGTGCAGAGCAGTGAAAAGGGATTGGGGAAGCAAAAAGGTCGTAAAACATCCAACTTGGGTAAGACTATAGGGGTTGTCCCAGAATCTGAGATTGGATCAAGAACTGATTCTGTCCCTGCCCAGAATGAGGAACATGAAGGAACTCAGTTAGCAGGATCTTCAAAAGAGAATAGCATTAAAGAAGGTTCAGTTGTAGAGGTCTGTGAACTGAACATGATAATTATTTTGTCACATATGTGCTATTGTGGAGAGCGATGACATCTTACATTTTTGTCATGTTATTTCTACTTTGTATGCTTTTCAGTTTGTTTTTACTTCGGTGGTTATTTTTACTTTTGTGAAGTTTTGATTGTTTCTGAGGGAATCTGTGTATATTGTGTACTCTTCTTTAGGTCCATACATTCTTATGTGCTTGAACTACTTCTTTTAGGTTCTTGCTGACAAGGAGGGTTTTAGGAGAGTGTGGTTTTCAGCCAAGGTGCTGAGTTTAAAGGATGGAAAAGCTTACGTCTCTTACACTGAAGTTTTGCCAGATGAAGGTAATTTTTGGAGGCAGTTGTCAAGAAAAAAAAGAAAAACTTCTATGCTCATTTGAACATATATCTGTATATTTATGAAGTGGTTTCTTATCCTTTCCTGTCCTTCCTTCCAAATTTCACATTTTCTATTTTGAATGAAACATTGATCCTTAAAAATTGAGAAGCTTTCTGGAAATTTTTGAATGGCTTAAAAATTTCAAGCTTGAGGGAAACATTTGGGGTGTGAAATAATTTTTTTTTTTGTAAAATTCAAAATTAATGTAAAATGGACAAGACAAATTTTTAAATACCAAAATGCTATATGAATATGGCAGGTTTAAGGTGTAGGGATGCAAATGGATTGGATTAAATTAGATATACCTAAATCTTAAATTAGTTCACTATATTGAGATTTGAATCACATCCTATCTATCAAATTTTGACTGGACTTGGATTGGATTTGGATATTTTTTTTTGATAAATGAGGGTAGTTTTATTAATTCAAAAAATAGTAGTACATTCAGCCTAGGAAGAGGCACGAGGTGTTACCTCCCCCTAGGACTGAGTCATAAACACTAAACAAACACAAGCCTGAAACACAATTACAAAGTGGCCCAAAACAGATCTCCCCTTGACACCCCTTGCTTGGCCAAAGAATCAGCCATTG
>NW_010729110.1:3811563-3872914 GCF_000365185.1 Nelumbo nucifera | reverse complement strand
GTTTCTTTTTAAAGAGGGAGATGGAATAGAGAGAAGGAAAACAGACTTTTAGGGGTTGAGTGCTCACCCAAATATCTTCCCAAAAAAGAATGGAGTTTCCAGAACAAACATCATACCTTAAAATCTGAGGAACTTTGGGAGAATGCCATAAATAGCCTTCCAAGGTGTTGTGAGCGAAGCCCTTTCGGATTTGATTTGGATATTGAATATCATTAATAACTTAATAGTGTATATCATTAATAAAATTATATAAAAATAACTTGATAGTGTATATCATTAATAAAACGACTTGATCGTAATTTCTGAGACTTAAACAAATGATTCTTTAGTAAACATAGAGCATTCAAACCAACTTTGCTAATAAATTCTTTTCTCCCAAACTCCCCACATCACTGCATGCAAAACAGTTTTCCAGTAAAGTTTACCTCTTTTGCTTAAGCCTCTTCCTTGCCACTGTTTTATGAAGTCCAGAATATGCTCTGGAACAACTGAACTGTAGCCAGCCAAACTTAGGAAGTAGTGCCAGATGTTTTGTCTTACCTGACAGTGAAGAAGTGATCAACTGATTCACCTTCACTAAGGCACAGAATGCAGGTGTGGGGAGAGATGAAAAGTATGAAACTCTTCTTCTGAAGGAGGTCAGAAATGTTTATTCTTTGTAAACAGGCTTCACAGACAAAGAAGCAAACTCTTGGGTGGAGAGTCCAAACTCTAGTGTCAGGGGAGTAGGGGAAGATGTGAACTTCTTTAAGGGTTTGGAGAAAAAAGGTCGTTTATCTCTAGGTCCCTTAAGGGTCTTCTAAGGCTTAAATTCAAACTGTTCTCAGAAGGGAGATCAGGTAGGCAGGAAGAAACAATTGCTTCTTGGTCTAGGGAAGGAGTCAGCTAGAGTAGAATTACCCCATCAAAGGTTCTTCTAAAATTTAATTATGATCCCAGTGCCCACTTTGTACCTAATAAAAGAAAGAAGTTGTTGTGGGTAGAGACAATACCTTTCCAAGGATTTGTTGACTTTATCCAGTTCAAATGGAGGTTACTATTCCAACCATTTGTGCTTGAACCATATTTGCTAGCAATGGCAGTTGCCTAGGGAGCATTGAATTCAATGGGAATATCCAAAGCCATTTACCCAAGAGAGAGATATTCTTATCTTTTATATGTCCAATTCCTAGTCCACCTACCTCAGGCTTGCACACTTGTTCCCAGCTTACTAAGTGGTTTCTTTTCTCCCGTCCACCTTCCCAAAGAAAGTTTCTTTTCAATCAGATTTCTGACTTTGGTTGGTACCTGGAAGACCGAAAAAAAAAAAAATTGGCAAATTTGCTAAGGGATGCCTTTAGAAGAGTGAGTCTATCTCCTTTAGGAAGGTAGTGTCTTTTCCAAGTTGCTAACTTCTTGTCGCATTTCTCCACCACCAGCCCGTAAAGGCTCAAGGTTTTTGGATTGCTGATAAAAAAATGCTTAAGCTTTTTGGATTCCCATCGAGAGGCATCCCTAGATAGGAAATAGGAAGTCTCCACTTTGCACTCGAAAATAGTTTTAAAGTTTCCTAGAAGATCCTTGTCAACTGAATTTATGGATACAATACTACTTTTGAAGAAGTTGAACCTCAATCCAGTTATCAATTCAAAGCGGTTGAACCTCAATCCAGTTATCAATTTAAAGCTTTTGAATTTTTTGAGAAAATTCAAAAGTAGTATTGTATCCATAAAATGCTTAAGCTTTTTGGATTCCCATCGAGAGGCATCCCTAGATAGGAAATAGTATGTCTCCACTTTGCACTCCAAAATAGTTTAAAGTTTTTAAGAAGATCCTTGTCAACTGAATTTATGGATACAATACTACTTTTGAAGAAGTTGAACCTCAATCCAGTTACCAATTCAAAGCGGTTGATTACCCTTTTTGTATTTAAGATTCTTTCCAGCGAGGCTTCCAGGAACAAGATGATGTCATCAACAAATTGTAAGTGGGAAATATGCATAATATCTCTTCCCACTTTAAAACCTTTCACTAGACTTAGGAGCTTGGCTAATGATATCCATCACCAAAGTGGAGAGAAAGGGGGAGAGAGGGCATCCCTGTCTAAGCCCTCGACTAGCATTGAAATAGCCTTTGGGTTCCCCATTTAACAACACTGAGAACCAAGAAGAACCAATGCAGCCTTTGATCCACTGAACCCATCTACCATCAAAGCCTCTCACCTTCAAGCAAGAAGAACTCATCCTCCCTCAACTCAACAATTTTCTCAGGTATGATGTGTGTACTGTTAATTCGATTCTCTTTTGGGAAGATATTTGGGTTGAAGAGTCTCCTTTGAAGGACCTCTTTCCGTCTTTATACACTATCTCCCAGTACAAGAAAGAGCCTGTTTCTTCTTTTTACTCCCCTTTGGATTCTCCATTGACTCCAGTCTGGGACATTGGGTTCCGACGAGGTCTAAGGGATGAAGAGATTGTCAGTCTTACTTGCCTTTTGAGTACCCTTGAAAAAGTTTGTTTGGACCCCACAGAATTAATAAAAGGTTTTGGATTCTTGTGCACTAGGGTAGTTTTTCTTGTGCCTCCTTCTTCAAGGCCCTTTCTTGTCCAGTGTATGCTCCTCCTTTCCCTTTTAAGGAGGTTTGGTGCAAACCTGTTCCTCCTAAGGTCCTGGCTTTTAGTTGGGAAGTGTTTTATGGGAAAGTAAACACCTTGGATAATCTACAAAGGAGAAGACCCTATCTCTGCATTTCACCCAATTGGTGTACCCTTTGCAGATCCCATGGTGAGGACTGCAACCATAATTTCCTGTACTGTTACAGCAGATTTGTGGGATTAGCTCTCCTTGATTTTTGGATGCAGGTGGAATAGGCGAGCAGATGTTAGCTTACTTTTTGACCCTTCTACCTTTGCTTCGTGCCATCGAAGAGGAAGAATCATATGGAGGGTTGCAAGAGCAGCACTGCTTTGGACAGTGTGGGAAGAAAGGAATGCCAGAATATTCCAAGAGAAGATGCCAAGCCAACAAGATTTAAAGGACTATATCCTGTATGGGGCTATAGTGTGGGTGGGTAAAATCTTTGGAGTTATTTCAGCAGTTTTCTTTTAATGACCTGTGGAGGCATTGGGCAGAAGTGGCAACAGTTCCTCATTGAAGACAAGGATGCACATGAGCTGGGTACCCCCACCTGAAGGCTTCCTGAAATTAAATTTTGATGGGAGTAGCCTGGTCAACCCAGGCCCTTCTGGGATGGGAGGGGTTATAAGGAATGGAAGTGGTTCTGTGTCTCTTCTTTTTTTTAGGTCCTTTAGGTGAGGGGGACTCCACGAGGGCAGAACTATTTGCTGCACTACAAGGGGTACAGTTTTCTGTACGGATAGGAGTGGAGTAGCTACTAATAGAAGGTGATTCTAAGGTGGTCATGCCGTGGTTACAGAATCCAGAGACTGTAGTTTGGTGCTTCAGAAATTAACTTAAAAGATTCAAATGCTTGACGAGAAACTTGTATGTTAGGATACAATGGGTAGGGAGATCTGCTAATGCTATGGCTGACTGTTTAGCCAAACAAGGGGCAACGAGGGAACATTTGTATTGGGCTCAGCTGTAATTTTTTTTTGTGTTTGAAGGGTCTGAGAGGTTGCAGCTCGTGCCTCTCCAAGTGTCTTCTATAAAAGTTGCTTCTAATTTCTTTCTCTAATAAATTCTTCATTTATCAAAAAAAAAAAATTGACATATTAGAGTGGCCACTTTGTTTAAAAAAATGCCCAAGGTTAGGTCTTTTTTATAGTCTACCTCTCCCAAGACCCCAGCTACCTGTCACAGGCAACAGTGGTTAATGGCCTTTATCTGTTAAAGCTTTGTCATTATTGATTATGAGAATTCATGTCATATATATCTTTGGAAGCCCTGTAAATGGGAAAGCTTCATAGGGAATTACGAATTTGCTTTTCCCAATGTTCTTTTCTTTATATTTGATCAATAGTCAAGACACACATAGGTATGCATGTATATACTTGTTATTTTGTGTGTGTGTGTGCGCGCGCGCATATATCCTTGTTATTCTGTATGATTTCTTAAAGTTTCTTTGTTTTTTACCCGAAAGAAATTTCTTTGTATATGCCGAGAACCTCTGCATATGAAGTAGCCATAAGAAAGTATGAATGAGCAATTCACCTATATAAATTTACAAAGAAAATTTTGATGAAAAATTATTGGTTCAAAAAGAATTGAGTTCCACTCTACTGGACTTCCTGTAAGAACCTTTTATCTTTGACTCTCTTCTGTCTAGAGCGTCAGTGAGTATACATCTGCCTAATTTACAATTCAATCACCTGCTTGCTTCTGTACTTGTCTTTAAGAATCTATTTTTGCTTCTTTTTGTGCTCTCCCTGCAAAAGCAAGGGGTGAGGAATGCCGTTGCCATATGATATTTATTTTCCTTCCAAACCAACTTCCTCTCTGACATAGAATAGAACAAGTCCAACATGAATACATCATTGAAGCTATGCTGAATGTCTTAAGTGATGTAGAATTTGCAATGCAGTAAGAGGTGATTTCTCATATTTGCAGGCTTTGGGCAGCTAAAAGAGTGGGTACCACTTAAAGGTGAAGTTGATAAAGAACCAAGGCTACGGGTTCCTCATCCTACAACTGCAATGAAATTTGAAAAAACAAGAAAACGACGTAGAGCTGCCATTGGGGACTATTCTTGGTCTGTTGGAGATAGGGTAGATGCATGGAAACTTGATGGGTAAGCATTTATATAACTTTCTTTGATTTTCATTCTTTATGAGTTATTTAGAGTGGTTTCCTCCTCCCCTCAGTCCTATGTTTGTAAATGTAGGATTTGGACAGTAACGACAGTTATGTACGCTTGTTATGTCATAATATTCTGTTATTAAAGATTTATCAAAAAATATTCTGTTATTAGAGTGGGTCAAGGACTGAAGGGTATGCATGCCTGAGTAATTTGTTAAATATTTAATGAATTAATATTAATTGCTAAACTTTTACAGTTTGGTTGTTGGTTTTAAGTACAGATTCCTATGTGACCTCCATTGGTGGTCTTAATTATGTAAAAAATCTTTGCTTTTGTTCATGTGTATGCTTTAGTTTGTTACACATCTAACATTATACAACCTTGGCAAGAAGAAATGCAGTTCTGGAGGTGTAAATATGATATTGTGATGTAATCATATATAATTAGAAGTCCATCATGATTATATTGTACTTTTTGTCAGGCTGATTATGCAGTTCAAGAAACTGTATTGTTTTCTTTTGTTTTTTTGATAGATAATTGGAAAGTGTTGTTTTCTTTTGTTGGTTAGATGCCATCGAAGGAAGTACTACTTTCATGTGTACCACCTTGAGTGGGGTAGTAGAATAAACAGTCAATTGTATTAGTTGACCAAGCTATGTTTCCTCTAATGCTTTGGGTTTTATACATATTGTTATGTCTAGAGATGCTTTACCTTTAAAAAAAGAGAAAAGAGGACTCCCAAAATTCTTTTTTCTGTGAGGAAGGGCCATCTTACAAGGTAGCTTTGTCAGTGGTGTTGTTTTGGCTTCAAGTTGAATGGGGATACTATGTTTAAACATTCATCTCTTGGTAATTTCTGAAGTTGGCATTTGTTATCACGTCTCTTTCATGATTATGAGGCATCATTTTATTTTGGATAAGGTATATAGTGTTGACTCTAGGAAGAGATTCCCTCAAAATTTATTCACAAATTAGGATGCCTCTTTTCATGATATTTACAAAATGAATCAAATGACAAAATCATTCTCTTCAGTGATCTGCTTCCAATGAGATTCAATTTGACTTTATGATAGGCTCCTAGGTTTGTTAAATATTCCCGGCCATCGAATTATTAAGCTCTTCACTCTACTGGCCACTACCTCTATATTTTGGGCTTTGCGCTAAAAAATCCTCGTGTTTCATTCTAGTCATACAACCCAGCATAATGCCTGAGGTACCAAAGCCGGAATGCTTCCTGGGTTGTGGGCCAAATGGTTATGACCACGATTCACATATTTAATATATTGAAAACTTTTTTGTAAAACATGACACATTTTATGCATTGGCGGGATGGTTAATTCATTGTTTTTAACCTCAATTATCCAGGGTTCAAGTCTTGCCATTTACATATTATGTGAATATACACATTTAATAAAATATGTATTAGATACACAAATTCAAGCACACATAACAAGATGGATTAATGGTAATAAGCTAACTTAGCTAAATGATAGGTTGCGAGTTTGAATCTTTAGGCTTGCATTCTAAGTTTCAGAGCATTTACCTACCTGGGCGGGTTGTTAAATCTGGCTGGTTTTCAACGGTTCCCAGTTTCTCAGAAATTTAAAACCTGGGGTTCTAAAAAACCAGAATGGTCTCCGGTTCCCAGGTCTAATGGCCGGTCCGGTCTGGGTCTTAAAACATTACTTGGGTGTCCACAAAGCCAACAAGCTTGCCAACTCCTCTCTAATGGTATCAAATAAGGGGAAATATGGCCCAAATCCCATATGTAAAGCTACAATGGATCAGCAGGCGTTGGCTTGATTCCTTTTCTTGATACAATGACTGCATCAACTATCCATCACCATACCCTTTGCAATCAGCTGATCTATTGTAGGCAATTAGGTATCTTATTAAGCCTGACTGTCCAGAAGAAGAAAACCACCTTCAATGGGGCATTGCATTTCCATACCTATTTCCAAGCAGCTTCCTCCCAGGGTCTTCCAACTTCTCATAAAATGATTTTACCTTGATTCATGAGTCATCATGTTAATAAATATGAGGAATCATGTTGCAAAGGTGGTTGATTAATATGATGACTGATTAATTTACCCTGATTCAGTCAAATGGGTGCCTAGGTCTGCTGACTTGTTATCCATCCGAAAGGGCCTGTTAACACGCTAGCTGATTATCTCACTAAATCAGAGGCTGCAAGTGAATGTTTGATTTGGGGTTCACTAGGGCCTGGTGTTGATTTGTAAACTTTTTTTTTCTCTGTATATTGAAGTTATTCAATGGCTTTTGTATTCTTTTCTGCTATCCAGCCTTTTTAGATAGGTTGGCGAATGAATTTCATTATGTTCTTTCTCAAACAAAAGAAATGTTGTGAAGGTGATTGAGCATATTGTAAATGTAAGTGGCTAGTGGTTATTTATTTATTTTTATTTTTTTTTGGGGGGGGGGTGAAGGGAGTTATATATGGTGAATAACAGTTTGGACAAAATGGAGGGATGTATCTGAATGTTGTCTGACTGAAGTACACTAATCAGGCAATCATGCTAAGGAAAATATTATGAGGGAACTGTAAGGCTAGCAATGTTGGATGGAGCAGAATTGATGCAAGAGTATCTATTTGATCATGAATAGTCTCTGTATTTATGTTTTGTGTTTATTGTGTTTTCAAGGGTATTTTTAGTCATTAGCAAATCAGTTTAGAGAAAATCATGAGCTTCTAATTAGTTCATAGGAGTTATGGATATTTTTTCCTAGTTGAATTCTGTGCTAGGATGGAGGTGGCATCTCCTATACGGTGGGAGACTACAAAAATCCAAAAAAGAGAGATACTTGAATGTTTTGAAATTATTTATGCACCAAGAGTCATGAGGGTCTTTAACACAGCTTTTCCAAGGGTTTCTTCTTCTTAAGACTTTATATTTTTAAAAATTCTGAGATTCCTTTCCATTCAAATGTCCAAAAGATGGATGCTGGGATCAAATACCAAGCTACTATGCCCTTTTGACTCAGCCCATTGACATTGTCAGCTGAGAAGGGTTTTTAGCCCTGTGTATGCGGCTCCTGCCAATGTGGGGACTTGGGGGGGGGGGACAAATGAATGTAGCCTTACCCTTGCAGATACACAGAGAGATTGTTTCCAAGAATTGAACTTTGGTCACCCAGGTTGCAATGAATCAACCTAATCCAGTGATTTAAAAGGTGCATATGCGCCTTGCCTAGGTCCCGGGCACAACACTTTCAAAAGGTGAACGTCTGGTTGCCTTGTGCTTCGGCCCAGGAGCGTGCCTTTTGAAAACCTGTGCATTTTTTCTGTTTTTTTATGCTTAGCTTCTGGTTGGGGTTTCTACCCCCAGACCCCCGGCCAATCCCCTGGAGGCAAGCCCAAACAAATCCATATCAGGGTCTTAAATTCTTAATCCCTTAAGATATTTTTAAAAGACATTTTTGTTAATGTTGCTGATTCATTCATCCTAATAAAAGATATTTCTGAAAGGCTCTTAAAGTTATAAGACCTTTTTTTATAGGGATTAAGAATTTAAGACCCTGAAATGCACTTGTTTGGGCTTGCCTCGAGGGGCTTGGTACAGAGGTGGCTCGTAGAATCAGGAGTGCATAATGTTTAACACTACATTAGCTATTTTAAATAATGCAATTGGGAAAAAATAAAGCAATTAAGAATTTACATGCTTGAATATGTTTTATATGTTATTCTTCATTTTATTTTTAAATTTTCATTTTAAATATGTTTTACATGTTATGTTTATCTATTTTAATTTGAGGTAAAAGGTTTTTCTAAACAATATTTTTAAAATTTAAGTTTATATTTTTAATTACTAATGTGTTTACTATTTTGCATTTTTTGGCTTTTTGTTGAAATTTTTGGCTTTTTTTTGAATTTTTTGCATTTTTGAGTCTCGTGCCTCAGGCGCAGAATGGCCCTTGTGCTTTTCAAACAGTGACCTAACCATTGCACCAAGGTCCACCCTCATGAGAAGGGTCTCTGTAAGAGTTTGGGATTTAGGAAACACCCAACTTATGTTGAGAGAATGGATACAAATGAGTCTAAAGTTTGGAGCTGAGTGGGCAGTGTATAAATAGATGATTGGCTGATTTCAGGCACCCATTGCAAAGGATGCAATTTGTATTGGGGGAGCTCCATACCTAGTCTCAGTAATTTACCCTTAGATACACTTTCCAGGGCTGCTGTCCAAGTCAGAAAGGCTACTTTTAATGAAACTCTAGTTGCCCAAATCCTCTTGCAAGGGAATGGGGAGGGTGTGTAATATGATTGGAGGATTTATGAAAGCATTCAACCTTTCACAGAGTGGAACAGTGAAAAAGGATTCATGTAGCTGAATTCATGTGGTTGGGATATTGTATCTTGTTGAGTGGAGTAATATGTTGTGAAGTTGGACAAGATAGAGAGGCTTCCTGTTTAGAGCTTCCATGTTTATTGATTTCCAATAGCTGCTCAGCTTAATTTTCAATTTTGGTGTTAATTAAAACACTGTTTAGATGTTTGCCTGAATTGATAAAGACACCCTAATTCAATAGTTTGTTGTATCTCCACTATGAGAAATATTATATTGAGGACATTCAAACATCAACTACTCATGCTGCCTATAAAAAAGCACCAATATTTCAAAGTGCATTGCACTTCAGATCACCTAGCTGAAGATCATAATATGAGAAGATTGAAATAATAAAATCATCATCCTAGTTGGAGTTTCAGTAGGTGTATTTTTGACTTTTGAGATGTATCTGGACACTGAATTAATATCAGAAATTTAAAATGGAACCAAATCTTTGCAATTATTAGACATGGATGCATTGATGACGTGGATCCACTTATATCTAGTTTTTTAAGCTAAATGTCATTGATCAAGATTTATTTCTTGCAAAATTTAGTTAAATTTCTAAAATCTACAGATACTGTTATAATGTAATTTCTTAAAACTTACCACTCTACATATTTTAAATTTCTAAAATCTACAGCACATGTTTTAAATGTCATCTAGAATTATCGATGTGGTGTCCAAATCAGTATGCTAAGCATATAAAGGTGTCTAGGTATCTTTGGTCAGAATGTGACCCTTGTCTGACACAGACACTTCATCCCTTGGGTAGAGTCAATGCAACATAGTGTTCTCTAGTTTCTATCACCTTTCTTGTGAAGGAGATTTTTGTCCTTTTCTGGAATATATATTCTCAGAATGCCTGGAAGTTAAATTGCTCCATTTAATCTACAATCCTAAACATCTATGCAAAGTGTCTGTCTGTGCACTTAGTTTTTGAATTTTCTATTTTTCCATGATTGCAGGTAAATCTTTCTTTCCCAGCAATTTAACTTGGAACCATTCTGACCCTCTTAACCCTTTCGTCCAAACATCATCACCAAATCCTTTCTTATCCCATCATCGCCCTTCTACATTCATTAGGTCATATGAGACCTACATTTGGTGTTAGAAAAATTAGTCTTATGTCAATTTGGTATTAGTGCAGTTGGTCCTACATCACTTTTTTTTTTTTTAATTTATGTTTTCTTTAAACTACTTTTTGTTTTTTTATTTAGTATTGCTTAGTTATAGTCAATATCATACTTGTCAAAACTGAAGACCATTAACTTGTTTTCCATCTTACTAGGTCAGCAGTATTTTCATGATAAATGTATAAGAGAAAACCCAGATCTAAATGAACATCATCTTTGCTGAATGCTACCTGGTTTGTCCTACATTTTCAATGCTACTTGAAAACAACAAATTGTAATGAACTATAATTTGGCATACATGAGATGGCCCTTGACCACATTTATTAAACTTCTGAATCGCAAAGCTGTATTTAAATTTTTCTTTCAGAGTTATTCTAGGCCATGGTTCTAACTGTGTTTCAAGTCTCTCTCTCTTAATTTTAGTCAGACTGTATAATTTTTTCCTTCTTTTAGCTTTTGCCATCTTGTGTGAGTTCACTGATTTGTGCCTGTTTAAATTGTCAGCTGGTGGGAAGGAATTATCTCAGAATGGAGCAAAGAGGATGAAATGTCTTTCATTGTTCATTTTCCAGGTATGTTTTTTTGTGTTTCTTTACCCATTGACTCTGCTTCACTGTGGCATGCAGAGTTTATAGTTGAGGAAGTTAAATTTGTCTTCAGCTCAAGGAGATACATCAGTTGTGAAAGCTTGGCATCTTCGGCCATCTCTTGTTTGGAAGGATGGGCAGTGGATTGAATGGTCCCGTTCTAGGGAAGATCAGCCCCGTTCTAATGAGGTTTGGATGTTTAATATAATTTACACTTTGTAGTGTATACAATTGTTGCTTATTTTGATTATTAATTTTAATTATCTATTGAAATTATCCTTTATGCTCAGGCTGATACTCCACAGGAGAAGCGACCAAAGTTGGGAAAACATGGGGCTGGAACAGATTCTGCAGTTGAGGTAAGTGGGAAGGACAAGGTTTCAAAAAATATGGGCGTCAGTGATTCAGGGAAACCTGAGGCGGCAAGGCTTCTAGCACTATCAGATAATGAAAAAATATTCACTGTTGGTAAAAGCATTAAAGAGGGAAGTAATTCTGATGCACTTACAACAAAGAGGATTGGTCTCCAGAAGGAAGGCTCAAGGGTTATTTTCGGCGTTCCTAAGCCTGGAAAGAAAAGGAAATTTATGGAAGTGAGCAAACATTATGTTTCAGATAAAAGTGCCCAGACAACTGAAGTAAGTGATTCAATGAAGTTCACAAAGTACCTGATACGTCAAGGATCAGGGCCCCGTGGATGGAAAAATACTAATAAAGTTGATTCAAAAGGAAAACGAGCAGCTGAATCTAAGCCTAAGGTGATTAAGTCAGGGAGAACTGGTAAAAATTCTTCTGAGAAAGATAGTTCTTCAATTTCTACTCTCTCTCTCTCAAATGATGGCCGTGTGCATGATCACGTCAAAACTTCTGTTGGCCATCATGAATCCATCCCAGAAAGGCAGAACCAGCTACAGCCTGGTTCGTTTCCTGACAACAACAAAGCAGCTGAGGGTACAACCTTATTTGCTTCTCTATCTCTTGCATCTGATGCTCCTTCATACAAGAAGAAGTCTTCGGCTACTGATTCTACCCTGGAGCTTAAAGGAAAAGTTGCTCCTTCTGCTGAAAAGTTGGCTAGAAATGATGAAAAAGATTCGGGTCACTATGATAATGCTGGAAAATCAGTTCCTGATGTCATTGAGCCCCGAAGATCCAATCGCAGGATTCAGCCAACATCAAGGGTACAACATTAGGAATTTCCATATTTGATTCAACTTTTGTTTATTACTGATGTATTCTTTTAATTTATCTACTGTACTTTGTTGCAAGCATGCCCATATTTGTCTGATTTTTTTT
This sequence comes from Nelumbo nucifera, assembly GCF_000365185.1. The sequence continues at coordinate 3,860,811 of NW_010729110.1, read as the reverse complement.
TCTGTGATTGGTGCCCATGTTTGTCTGATTTAAGCTGGAAAGATCTCTGAACTTTTTTATTTTCTGCATCATGTGCCTATTTAATTTTCATTATTGTGAATCTTGAATGTGGTTGTCTCTAGTGATCTATTTAGGGGACAATTTTTTGATTGGTTATTTAGGTGTCAAATTACTTAAATGGAATTCAAATTTCAAACCTTGAAATTGCATGTACTTACAGTGAATTAATTATTAATTTCGAATTGTGAGAATCTGGGTATCATTTTGAAGTGCAAGCAGTGAATCTATGTGAATCATACTGAATTAATAAATTTCGTTGTGCGGAATAAGAAAATTTTTACAAAATGTGTAGCAAGTATAATTCATTTTTTTTTTATGCAAGAAATAAAATGATGAACTGGGTAGGTGCAGGAGTGTTTCAAATGATTGATGGTTTGGAAATTTAGAGTTAAGTAAATGGTGGAGAGTCAAATGGGAGGCCCAGCATCCAGAAGTACCATAGTTGTTAGGTGCTTAGCTGAGGCCGGGTGACAATGGAGCACCTTGTCACGTAGGTGATTTTTTTTTCATATAAAAATATGCTTGATTTTAATTTGTTGAGTTAGCTTGTGACCTTGGTGTAGCAACTAGGAAACATAGACAGGTGATCTAACATGAAACACCAAATGTTTAAAGTAGAATTAAAACAATATTACATAGCTAATGAAAAACTAGCGGATTGATCCCTATTCTGTTAAATGCAAGTGGGAGAGAATGTGTACATGTGTGTTAATTTAAAGAACAAGAGAAAACAAATATATGAAGGGATATGAGTGCATTAATTACAATGAAAAAAGGAAATGAAGAGTCGGTGCAATCATTCTGGTCAGTTAGAAAGACAAAGAGAACTAAAGCCCATATGGAATCGCTAAGGCGAGAAACAAGACAATCCCCAAAAAAAGTATAAACCAGGTGCCCCCTCTGTGACAACTGTGACAAGTACAACTTGTCTTTGATGTAGTTATGTAGTCTGCATTTGGCATTCCTTATTTTAAGGACTTACCTCCTGTTTGCTCTTTAAAAGTTAAAACTCAGTGTTCATAGGGGCATTTTAACTGCAAAAAGGAGATAAGTCCTTAAAATAAGGAATGCCAAATGCAGCCTGCAGCCGTAGCCTTAGTTGTGTAGGAGTGATGAAAGTAATTGTGCACTTAGGTGGGGAGTGATAAAGTGCTAGTTTGAGAGGGAGGGTTGTATCTAGATGTGGAATTATCATTGTTTTATGGTGCTATTTTTTCTTTGGGGAGTGATAAAGTGCTGGTTTGAGAGGGAGGGTTGTATCTAGATGTGGAATTATCATTGTTTTAAGGTGCTATTTTTTCTTTCTTGTATTTCTTATTTAGCTTAGGGACTTGTTATTATTGGATAATTGGAATTATTGTTTTCTTGTGTGATATAATTAAGTATGCTACTCCTAAAGCACCATAATTTTGTCCTTGTACATATAATAATATTAAAATCTGCAAACCTTGATCCGCTAATCTCAAGTACGAGAATTTGGCAAAATGAAGTGAAACAACAGGCCAACACATAATACCCAACCCAACCAAAAAACGTTGGGTTGGGTTGGGTTGGGTTGACTTCAACCTGACCTAACCTGGCCCGACTAGCACCCTTAACCATGATACCCTTCGTTACTTTGATCTAGCAGTTAGTATTACTTGGATTTGTTCCCATGTCTGTCTTGTTTGTATAATGTGTGGCATGGTATGCAACTGCGAATTCTTTCTTATGGACCATCTGTATTATGTGTCAACAAATGGCCATATGATATTCATGTTGGGAATGGCTTTGACCTATGGAACGTTCTTTGAACATACAAAATCTATGGATCATAAACAGCTGTTCCCATTGCCGTCCGTGTTTACCACTTTTATTATTATTAGTGTCAATAGGGGGTGATTTGGGTCGTGATGGGTTGGGAATTTGTGAAGTTTTCAGTTGACCTGAATCCTAACCTGAGCCTGACATTCTTTAAAATGGGCAACTCAAATATGCAGCCTTAAGTGTGAATATTCAAATAGCCATACATATGGTTCCTAGATTACACTTATCTCCCACTAGTCTAAATGCACACTACATTTATGGATAAAGTGGGGATTCAGATTTTGGCTTGATATATTTCCTATATGGTTGCATTAAATGTGTCTTTTGTATAGTTTCCAAGCCTTAGCAGGTTTTTGGTGTGAGTTGACATTTACATTTGATGCCTACAGCTATTAGAAGGGCTGCAAAGCTCCTATATTATCTCAAAGATTCCTGCTATCTCACATGACAAGAGTACCAGAGCTCAACATAGAGGCACTCAATCATCAAGGGGTAAACATATCATGTCTTGTTTCATTCCTAATTTTGTAAATTAGTTATATATGTTATCTGGATGCAATATCAGCTAGCATTGTTTTCCTCCAAAATTTTGAAAGAGGGCATGTTTCTACCCATTTTCTTCATAAAACTGGGTGGGCAATAAATCCAGACTGCAGTTTAAAATAACATCTGTCATTGTTTTCCTTTTAATTTTGGGAGAATTACTGATATGGGCACTTAAGTTTTCACTTACAATTAAAGAATGTGGAATAAAATCTGCAAGAATTCTCCTCCAATGGAAACTTGTGTCTACTAGGTAGGGTTGGGAATTTGTTAAATTTTCAATGGACCTGATTCCTAACTCAAGCCTGTTGCAGTTGAAATTCTTCAAACCAGGCAACCTGACTTGTAGCCCTACTACCACTAGGCCCCTTTATCCAAACTGTGTTGAGCTACGTCTAAAATCAATGGCTTTCTAGACATCTTATAGCCTTTCTATTATTGTTAATTACTGTTTGTGACAACCTCATTGAATTTGAGGTGACCTTTTTTTTTCTCTATTTTTTTTAAAATTTTTGTAATTTCTATAAAGTCAGATAATGTTTTCATGTTCTTTTATTATCATTTTCATCGTTATTTTATTTGAATAATCATTATCCATTTGGGTTTGGTCAGCATGATTCTAAATGGCTAAGTTTCATTCATAGTAACAGTCTAACAGAAAAGAATACAAAGAAAAACTTTACTCAAGTTCTTGATTGAAAATATTGAAGTATTTGTGCTAGATTTACTGATTTAGGACTTAGTGGTAATAACTAGGGGGAAAATTAGTGCAGATAGTTTCCTGCACTACCCTTGGTTGGCTTAGAGAATTAAAACCATTCATTTTTTCCGTTCAATTTTTGGCTTCCAAATTTCTGATGCTGATATTTCTATTGGAACAGGGAATAACCATAGCTGAGAGGAGCTTATGCCATGCTGGAACCTCAAACAATGTCAAGGAAATCAACTATTTGGTGAAAAATATCTTGTGTACCGTTGTGTAAATAGTAATTATAGGATTTATGAGAGCCAGGAAAAGGCATTATTTTTTTCTTGGGCTTAATATGATGTTTCATAAGAGGTTTATATCAATTATTAGTTTCTTAACTAGTATAAGCACTGCTTTTTCTATGATTTTTCCCAACATATTACGTAGGGAAACAATCCATTTCAGGAATCTGTTCCAGGGTGATCAAATCCGGATGTATGTGCTGAACCGTTTGCCCTTTATCATATATCCACAGGTATAGCCACTTATTCAGCCTTTTCTTTCTTGGGTTTATGAAAAATTAGGTGATGTGGAATTTATAGGAGTTATGTTTGTGTGCTGAAACCGAGATATTGATTGCTGATACAGGTGATTTCTGTTGGTGGCTCCAGCACCAATTTTTATTCTTGTATAGGTATTGTTGTTAGTCTTTTACTCCTATGCTGCAAATTTTCCATGAAGTCAGGTGAGAGTTTCAGAGCATTACGGGTCACTTTAAACAAGAAAAGCTGGTATAGATCAAGTGTCGACTTGGACTGACTTTTGGTGGTGCTGGAGTCACTTGTAAGGCATGAAAGTTGAGACAATGCATATACTGGGGAAACCTTGGCTAATTTTGTTTTCCAAGAGTTCACTGTGGCCGGAGAATCGTTCTGTGTTGGTGCTTAAAGTTAAACTGCGAATTTTGCAACTTTGACAGATCTCGGTGAGGGGAATTCTAATACATGATAATAATCTTCTTTTTTATTCTCTTATTCGTATCATGTACAAAGACAATGGATCAGGTGGGTTGTCTTTTTCTTTACTGTTACCTATCCAACAATTTCTTAAGTTTTTTTTCTGAAAGTTGGTCGACTTGTGTTTACGACTCCCCGAGTTGACTCAACCTCGGTTGTTGAACCTATATGCCCCAGTCTTTTAACTATAACAGCCCTAAGCCTTTTATACGGAGTCCGGACTCCGGATCTGCTCCTCACGCTGACCTCACAGCATGTCTTGATTGCACATCTGGAACATATCCGGTACTTGTATTCAATGTTTTCAAAATAGGATCGGATGGTTGGACCGGAAAACTGGGAACCGCCTACCTCAGGTTCTGTTTTAGCCCAGGTGGTTTAACCGGTGACCTGCCTACCTGAACAAAGGTTTTTGGCTGTTTTTTATTAGTTTTATTATTTTTTGTCAGAATAGGCCATCTGTTAGGTTTGAATGGTTGGACTATTCGACCTGAGAACTGGACCCAGAACGGTTCTCTGTCCAGTTTGGTTTTAAAAATTTTGTTTGTATTTATTGTTCATAGGGAGATGTTCTCAATACACAACATAATGGGATGCGGCTGTGAAGTTGGTGTGAGGAGCGCTTTGTGAGGTGTAGATCTCAATTCCTTTTATACTTACACCCAACACTAAGGTTCAAAGTATCGATATGTATCAGCCTATACCGTATCGGCCTGTATCGGCCGATAGCTTCCCAATATGCCTCTACAAGGGTTGTATTGGGCCAGATCATGGTTCAGGGGGTAGTTGGGACTTAAACCAACCTCTTTAAATCAATTTAAAAAAATAAATAAAACATAAAAGAATGCATCGACACAGGATGACGATGCTTTGAACGTTTAACCATATTGTAACTGAATTAGTATGCAAGTACTTCTAGCGTTTAACCATCAAAAAGGATGTCTAACGTTCTAATGTAACTGAATTAGTATGCAGATCTCAATTCCTTTCAGTTGTGCATTGGGAATATCATTTATACTTTTATATTATGGTAAAATACATAAATCTCTCCTTAAGTGTCTGACAATCACAAAAACCTTCCCCATAGATTCATTTTAACAAATACCTCTTGAATTTTTGAGAAATTCAACAAAAACTTCCCTTCCATCACTGTCCCAGACGGAAAATATTAGATTAATGCACCAGTTTTTTCCAAATACCTATTTTACCCTTTTATAAATTATTTTATATACAAAATTATTGAAATAATCCCATTTTAATTCAACAAAAACCTCTTTTAACGATCATTTCAGTAATTTTATATATAAAATTATTGAAAGATATTTTTTTTTTGGTTGAGCTAAAATGCGACTATTTCAGTAATTTTGTATGTAAAATAATTTATAAAATGGTAGAATGGATGTTTGGAAAAAATTGGTGCATCAATCTAATGTTTTCTGTCTGGGACAGTGACAGGAGGTTTTTGTTGAGTTCAGGGGAGGTATTTGTTAAAATAAATATATGGTGGAGATTTTAGCGAGGAGTGCCTGCTTCCTAGGGGCAAACATAGAGCAATTTATTAAAGTGGAGGGCAATTTCTTTATACTTCATAGAGCAATTTATTAAAAGTGCCTTGTATGTAATGGAAATGTTAAAATAGAAAGTAGAGGCAATCAAGCATATAGTTAAGAGCGAAGAGTTGGTACTGAAGTTGGGAGAAGGAAATTTGAGAAATGAAATTGTAGGCAAGCCATCAGCTTCGCTTTGATCCTGAGCTGCTCTCGGCGATGTACGATGGTCTTGCACCAACATTAGTCAACAATGTTACAAGGTATTGAGAAGAGATATAATGTACGCGTTAAAAACTCAACTTGAGCGCACCTGTATGCGGTATGGGATCGGTGGCTCCAGGTCAAATAACCAGCCATTAGGAAACGACAAACCCCAAAATACATAACCAACCATTACCAAGGGGAGACCCCAAGTCCCCAACAAAAACTTTGCGATTCGCTGTGGCAAACCCAACCCAAAATACCGTTTATTCTCCATGTCAGACACTGAACAATACCAAAAATTGGGAACGGCAAACCCCAACAGTTTAGGATTCTCTGTGGAAACCCAAATCCCAAGCACCATTTATTCTCCAAAAGATAGCAAAAATTAGGAACGACAATTGGACACAGAACAATAGTAAAAATTAGGAATGGCAAACCGATGCTGAAGCAGTAGCAAAAATTAGGAATGCCAAACCCAAAGAAATAGTTTAGGGTTCCCAGGAATTTTTTTTTCCACTTTAAATCTGAGAGATTAGAGATTAGAGAGAGAGATTTTGACAAGAGATTGAGAGATGGATGAAGTCGGACAACCTGAGACCTTTGATGTTGAACAATAGCAAAAATTAGGAACAACAAGCCGACATAGAAAATAGTAGGAAAATTTAGGAATGGAAGACCAATGCTGAGCAGTAGCAAAAATTAGGAGTGACAAACCCAAAGAAATAGTTAGGGTTCCCTAAGTTTTTTTTTCCAATTTAAATCAGAGATATTAGAGAGAGACATTCAGGCAAGAGAGAGAGAGATTAAGTTGGACCACTTGAGATTTGAACCTGAATCAGTTGATGATAGTGCCGATACTCTTAAAACTACTCCAAGCAACTAAGCCATCTCGCCTCTTGTTCATTTGATGAAATAAAATAAGTTTTATTAACTTTTGTGTTCATCCAAACAAATAATAAATATTTAAAATTGGTATTTTTATGCATTATTCATGGTTATTTGACCTTAAATTTAGTGTCATTAATGTATTTATGATATTTGTATATGTTTCCCTAGTGTATCTAGGCTTTTCCATAATTTTGTCTCCACCCATGTATTTCCAAAGCATATATGTATTCGTATCTGTATCCAAGTTGTTTGATACAATACTCGATATTGATACTTTAGTCATTAGTTCAACATTAAATATATAAAAAATGTTCTTCAAAGTTTATTATCAACCAACAACATTCAACAAGAACCAACATTACATAGGACACTACCATATAAAAGAGCAAAATAAGATAGTATAAGTCAAAAAACAAATAAAATTAAGTGACATAAGAGATGGGTAAACAAATAAGTTTGTAATTTCAAAGAACAAAAAATCCAAAAAAAACTAAAAGTTACCCATCAATAGGTCTTTGACTCTTGTTCTTAACTTTTAAACGTTAGGCTGTGTTTGGAACCGGTGTAAAACGTCATTGGTGTAAAAGTACACCGATGATGTCTTACATTGAACTGTGAAGAAGTGACCATTGCACTTTTGAAAAGCGTGATATGATCAGTGCAAATTTTTACATCGATTTTATCAATGTAGTATTTACATTGATTTTATCAATGTAGTATTTACATCAATATTCGATGTTAAATGTGACGTTTAATGAGGTTTTACACTGATTCATGACGTAAAACTCCACTCCATCCAAGCACATGCAAAACTGAGCCGGAGTGGAGTTTTATGCTGATCATTATTACACACTCCTTCAAAACACCAACAAAATCGAACCAGCGTAAACTTTTACATCATTCTTGATTTACACCGATTCCAAACGCAGCCTTCAGGGTAAATGGGTAAACAAATACACATGAAGGTTGAAGAATTGGAAATTCACTTAAAAAAAAAAGAAACTCTCTTAATATATTATATATTATACCATACCACATATTTTATTATAATCGAGTATTGAGAATGGGTACCGTATCAAATAAAATCGAGTATCGGGTATCAAATACCCTAAAATCAAAAACCAAACCCATCCCAGAGCCTAGAGGGTTTTAATCTAAAATCCCGAACCCATTCCAAACCCTATAGGGTTTTGATAAGTGGGTCCTATTAGTGTTGGGACGGGTTGGATACCTGAAAATTCCTGTGAAATTGCCATCCCTACATGAGACTTTTTAAAGTGTCATTATTGCTTTTTAATTGAGAGAGAATAGAGAGATTAAGGCAAGAGAGTGAGAGAGAAAGAGATAATGTCATTATTGTTTTTTTTTGGTATATATGATGGTATTGTTGTAAATATTTTGACCTTTAATAATAATTATAAATCATGGTTAAGCTCTGGGCATGTTTCATGTTCTTTGTATGTGGGAAACCATTTACCGAAATGAGAAACGGCCATGTAATTGAAAAAAAAATTATTTTCTAAGTTTTCAATGATAACCATACACTCATTTTAGTGTTAGTATAGATATTAGATTCATGGAATATGTTCCCAATACATGGTTGCGGTATGCTGTGAGGAGCGCCTTGGAAAAAACAAATCCGGTTTCCTAGGATCCACCAGCAGTTGTATTGTCTAATGGAACAAGATAAAGAAGTTGGTCTAACATTTTTAAAAGCTGGAAACTTTAACGTCGTTTGCTAACTTGTATCCTAATAGGAAATCAGCCAAAAATCGATTATTGAAATCATTGATTCCAGAAATGATACCAGAAATCACTGATTTTTTGATAATCGACCAGGAAAAATCATAATCAATGCCAAACATCATCTAGGTTGCTATTCAAAGGTCTAGTGATCGTTTGGTTAAATAATACGAGCATACCACTAAATTATGAAGATTTTTCTTCTTATTCCTTATAAAAGAAGATTTTTCTAATATTTAGATTGGCCAATTTCCCTCTAAATAAATTTAGCATTAAATTAAGAGGTTATCTGGATAATATTGCACTTTTGACAATTTTGTTGTTGATAATGCAACTTCCTAAAATGGGGTGAATCTATGCTGCCGAGTGCCGAAAAAACATGATACTAGAGGCTTTTGACTTACTCCAAAAAAAAAAAAAAAAAAAAAAACACGGAACCCTACTAAATGATAAAGATCCCCTTGTACTTTTTTTTTTTTTGCGAGAAATACCTCCTTGTACTTTATCCATTAGACAAAGATAATTGAGCAATACACACACCACAGGCTGTAATTGAGCAATATACCTTCAAATTTGGTAATTTTGATGCGAGAGCCTTGACAAAGACTGCTATTGCACTGTTTAGATACAAGACGGTAGAATGTTGCAAGCGTTTCATTTGGTTCACAATCACTTCAACCACAGCGGGGTGGTAGTGCTCGTAGGATATGGTAGTGACCCCCTTGAATCTGTCAAGGTATCGGCGACTGTTCTCATTGAACAAGTATTGCATCTTCCCATCTACCGTGTTCAATCCTGGAATTATGCCCCAAAGGATACACTCACAGTTAATGGGAGAAAAACAGTTAACAGTGAATGGGATCGAGAGAGAGAGAGAGAAACAGAGCAACCGCTTTCCACTCTTATTATATTCGGAATCCAAATAAGAGCCTAAGACCGTATTCTCTTTTCATTTATTGAGTCCACCCCTTCGCCCAAAACCTGAAATTGTATTCCCCAGTAGTAGAAGCAAACAATAAGCTACTATTTTATCATTTGTTACCCCCTTGGAGGATTTCCCATTTTCCTGAACCGATACCCTCTCTCTCTCTCTCTCAAACCTTGTCGGAGAGATTCTAGAGTCTTTAGGAACACTCATCTCGCTCAAAAATCTCGATCTTTCCAACGAGAGACCAAAGTGCATTGGAGAAGAAGCATTGTCGTCTTGCTAAAAAAATTTCAATCTTGTCTCGTTCAAAATTCTCCTCTAACTCTATGGGCCTTATGGTCTTTCCAACGAAGCATTCTTGTCTCACTCAAAAAATTCCTTTGACTTTATGGGCCTTATGGTCTTTTCGGTGAAGCATTGTTGTCTCGCTCAAAAATCTCCTCTAACTTTGTGGGCCTTATGGTATTTGCGACAGCAACGCTTCGCCCATCTGTGAGTGTGTGTGAAGGGATTCGAGCCCAAAGCAAGTTCGTGTGTCAAATGGATGATGGGTTCTTAACTGTTAAATCCAAAAGTTTGTAATTTCAAAGAACAAAATGAAGGAATGGGAGATCCATCGTATGGATGGCTGAACCCAGCAGGAAGGTTGGGCAAAATTTCAAAAATTTCTTTACTCCCATTCAGGAATCCTATTCCCAATTTAGAAAACTGCATTTTCAAGGTTCGTTCTTATAACCAAACCAGACCAAATCTGAAACCAAATTAAGGGAGGGATATACTTGATACGGAACCCATGCAAGAATGCTCCTCCCAAAGTAGTTCACGCCCAAAGAAAATACCAAATCCTCCCTCCACTGAAGATGACACATCTTAGGGTGAGGTAGGACCAGCAGGTAGTTCTTCACCAGGAACTAGTGATTCTTCAGCAAGAATCGAAAAGGACAGTGAGTACAACATCTAGATTATTTCTTCTAGCAAGAAACAATATCAAGATCCAATCTTGATCCAATCCAAGAACTGGATATCGAACAAGGTGGGGCAGCAAAAGTAGGAAGAAATAGAGCAGAAGGCAAGAGCAGTCTACTGTGTTGTTTTTTCTCTGTATTCAGCGAATGTGTCTTTGGAGGTTTGCCCTGCTCTCTTATTTATAGCCTTAAAGAGAAAAATTTCTAACCCCATTAGGAGTTTCTTAATCCAAATCTTTTATTTGGATTTGGATTCTTTAAGTAATAAGGATAATCCCTTATCTTATCTACAGATAAAGATAAGCCTTCCTAATCAAATTAGGAGTTCCTTTGATCCAAATCTTTATTTGGATATGGACTCTTTAAGTGGATAAGGATAATCCCTTATCTTATATGCTGATCTAAATCTCAGATCCGCCCCTATTTAATTAATCTAATTAATCCAGTTCGAAATGGGCTTTTAAGCCCATTAAGCTTTTAGGCTCACTTCCACTTTAATGCTGATTAGCTTGGCCCTCTTTGTATGGCGTGGGACCCTATCATTGATCTACACATCAGCCACATAGGTTCAGCCTAGCCTCTGTTACAAGGCCTGACCGAATTCACTATTGAATATCCATCAGTATGGGCTCTTAATGGGCCTAACATTTATACTAAATGGTCTTTGCATCCAGCCATCTTATGAAGACCCAATGATTGTGGGCAGATGCAAGATTAGCCCATCAGGTATAATCCTCAATGGTCTTACACTTAACCTTTCAGCCCATAATGATCAAACACTGCTCGACAAGAGAGGACCTCTCCCTTGGCTGCAAGGTGCAGTTCTGCACTCTCTACTCACATGGATCCCGGGAATTAAAACCTTTTGCAAACATTTTGAAACCATAATATATATGTATATCTCTATATAAATATATTTTGCAAAACAAATTTCAACGGTTGAAATCAACTGCCGGCAGTTTAGGTTTCCATCAAAGAGAGTGCATCCCCAACCATTCACTTTGTCCGATAAAGGGGCTGATCCTGTCACTATGATCACCCACTCAAATGAATTCTCGGACTGTTCCAACATACCCAGGTTCTAACATCCTCTAAGGATCTCACTCATTGGCATATCAAAGACAGCCCAATTCAACACCTAGTGCAGTATCATAATCGAGTCTAGGGGTTAGGTGTAACATTCCAGTTTTACCCATCTATCTCCAAGGTCCAGGGCAATACTGGAATTTTGGTCCGGCTCAGGGCTTTAAGAAAACCCACACTACAAGTACCTCAGGTCTCACCCTGGTAGCTGAGACAAGTCACCCCAACCAACTTGGCAGTACATCAGTGTCAGCCTTAGTAGGATAAATCTCCCTAGATCTATCCAACGGCTATGAAGATTCTAAACTAACATGAGTCTCATATGTGTCCAGTTTAAGGGTATTACACAGAAACACACCATAATAACATGAATCAAATATGTACTTTATCCATTTACAATAAATGTCATAATGTACATCATGCTGATTGGAGCTAAGGGCATACGCTGTCTAACACAAAACTTCCAAAAAAACCCACCCATCAATAGGTCTTGGACTCTTGTTCTTCACTGTTAAATCTTAGGCTGTGTTTGGAACCGCTGTAAAACGTCATCGGTGTAAAAGTACACCAATGACGTTTTATATTGAACTGTGAAGAAGTGACCGTTGCACTTTTGAAAAGCGTGATGTGATTAGTGTAAAGTTTTACATTGATTTTATTAATGTAGTATTTACATTGATTTTATCAATGTAGTATTTACATCGATAATCGATGTTAAACTTTATGTTTGATGAGGTTTTACACCGATTCACGATGTAAAAGTCCACTCCATCCAAACACATGCAAAACTGAACTGGAGTGGAGTTTTACGTTGATCATAATTACACACTCCTTCCAAATGCCAACAAAATCGAACCAACGTAAACTTTTACATCATTCTTGATTTACACTGATTCCAAACGCAACCTTAAGGGTAAATGGGTAAACAAATACACATGAAGGTTGAAGGATTGGAAATTGACTTAAAAAAGAAAGAAATTCTCTTAATATATTATGTATTTAAATTATTTTATACTATATATTATACCATACCACATTTTATTATAATCGAGTATCGAGAACGAGTACCATATCAAATAAATCGGGTATCAGATACGCTAAATTAAAAAACCAAACCCATCCCAAACCCTAGAGGGTTTTAATCTAAAATCCCAAACCCTATAGGGTTTTGATAAGTGTGTCCTATTAGTGTTGGGACAGGTTGTATACCTGAAAATTCCCGCAAAATTGTCATCCCTACTTGAGACTTTTTACAGTGTCATTATTGCTTTTTAAGTGAGAGAGAATAGAGAGATTAAGGCAAGAGAGTGAGAGAGAAAGAGATTTTTTAATGTCATTATTGTTTTTTTGGTATATATGATGGTATTATTGTAAATATTTTGACCTTTAATAATAATTATAAATCATGGTTAAGCTCTTTGCATGTTTCATGCCCTTTATATCTGGGAAACCATTTACTGCAATGAAACGACCATGTAATTGAGAAAAAAAATTATTTGCTAAGTTTTCAATGATAACCATACACCCATTTTATTGTTAGTATAGATATTAGATTCATGGGAGATGTTCCCAATACATGGCTACCGTATGCTGTGAGGAGTGCCTTGGGAAAAACAAATCCGGTTTCCTAGGATCCACCAGCAGTTATATTGTCTAATGGAACAAGATAAAGAAGTTGGTCTAACATTTTTAAAAGTTGGAAATTTTAACGTGGTTTGCTAACTTGTATCCTAATAGTTTTTTTTTTTGGTTTATTTTTCTTTTTTCTTTATTGTTTCCATGCCCATTCATTGGGATGTATTAGGGGAAATTCTATTAACTTAGGGTGATGTTTGGCATCGATGATGATTTCTTGAAATCGGCACCACATAGGATCCACATCAGAATTTGAAGAATTAGTGATTTTTTTTGTTTGGTTGGTTGATTATGCCGATTTCTAGGAAATCAGCCAAAAATCGATTATTGAAATCATCCCTTTTCAGGAATCACATTTTTTGTGATTTCCTGATTTTTCACTAAATCTGATTTTTTGAGGAAGACATGGCATCCAACATGGCATAGAATAATAACTCTAATGCCAAAACAATTGGCCCTTGAAAATTAGTACCAAACAAACTCAAAGCCGATTTCTCAAAAATTAGCTTACAAGGCATAAATGATACCAAACAACAATTTTTGATTGATTTTTCAAAAAATCATTGATTCCAGAAATCACTGATTTTTTGATAATCGACCAGGAGAAATCATAATCAATGCCAAACATCACCTAGGTTGCTTTTCAAAGGTCTAGTGATCGTTTGCTTCGCCCATCTATGAGTGTATGCGAAGGGGTTTGAGCCCAAAGCAAGTTCGTGTTTCAGATGGATGATGGGTTCTTAAGTGCTAAACCCAAAAGTTTGTAATTTCAAAGAACAAAAAATCCAAAAAACCCACCAATCAATAAGTCTTAAACTCTTGTTCTTCACTGTTAAATCTTAGGTTGTGTTTGGAACCGATGTAAAACGTCATTGGTGTAAAAGTACATTGATGACGCTTTATATTGAACTATGAAGAAGTGACCATTGCACTTTTGAAAAGCGTGATGTGATCAGTGTAAAGTTTTACATCGATTTTATCAATGTAGTATTTACATCGATAATCGATGTTAAACTTTACGTTTGATGAGGTTTTACATCGATTCTCGATGTAAAACCTCCACTCTATCCAAACACATGCAAAACTGAATCAGAGTGGAGTTTTACGTTGATCATGATTACACACTTCTTCCAAATGCCGACAAAATCGAACTGGCATAAACTTTTACATCGTTCTTGATTTACACCTGATGACGTTTTATATTGAACTGTGAAGAAGTGACCGTTGCACTTTTGAAAAGCGTGGTGTGATTAGTGTAAAGTTTTACATCGATTTTATCAATGTAGTATTTACATCGATAATCGATGTTAAACTTTACGTTTGATGAGGTTTTATACTGATTCACGATGTAAAACTCCACTCCATCCAAATACATGCAAAACTGAATCAGAGTGAAGTTTTACTTTGATCATGATTACACACTCCTTCCAAATGCCCACAAAATGGAACTGGCGTAAACTTTTACATCGTTCTTGATTTACACCGATTCCAAACGCAGCCTTAAGGGTAAATGGGTAAACAAATACACATGAAGGTCGGAGGATTGGAAATTAACTTAAGAAAAAAGAATTTCTCTTATTATATTATATATTATAAATTATTTTATACTATTTATTATACCATACCACATATTTTATTATAATCGAGTAGTGGGAATGGGTGCCGTATCAAATAAACCAGGTATTAGGTATCAGATACCCTAAATTCAAAAACCAAACCTATCCCAAACCTAGAGGGTTTTAATCTAAAATCCCAAACCCATCGCACACCCTATAGGGTTTTGATAAGTGGGTCCTATTAGTGTTTGGACGGATCAGATACCTGAAAATTTTCGCGAAATTGCCATCCTTGTGGGGTCTGTGACAAAGATTCCCTTATACTGTTTTTTTGTGAGAAATACCTCCTTACTTTATCGATTAGACAAAGACCCCCTAATTGTTAAGTCACATAATGAAATGCATTAAATTACTAAAATACCCGTAAAAACTTTTTGTATTTTCTTTTCATTGCCCTTTTTTTCTTAAATAACCCTTTTCTCAAAAAAAATTTTCTCTCAAATTATCAATCCAATCCAATAATTCTTATACTACCACTGGTGGTGGCCATCAATTACAAAAAGAATCTGCCCCACCAAGTTCAAGATATTAAAAAAAAAATCGTGAAGAGATTGCCCCATCATTTGCTTCAATCCCAGAATTTGGGAAGAAAACAACATACATTCCAAAATTACTCAACACCGAACAACACACACGGCATGCTGTAATTGAGCAAAATACCTTTAAATTTGGTAATTTTGTTGCAAGAACCTTGGCAAAGACAGCTATTATACTATTTAGATACAAGACGGTAGAATGCTACAAGCACTTCATTTGGTTCTCAATCACTTCAACCACATCGTGGTGGTAGTGCTCACTGAATATGGTAGTGACCCTTTCGAATTTGTCAATGTATCGACGATCGTCCTCATTGAACAAGTATTGCATCTTCCCATCTACCGTGTTCAACCGTGGAATTATGCCCCAAAGGATACAATCACTGTTAATGGGAGAAAAACAGTTAACAGTGAATGGAATTGTGAATGGGACCGAGAGAGAGAGATAGCAGAAGCAAAAAATCAGCTACTATTTTATCATTTGTTACCCCCTTGGAGGATTTCCCATTTTCATGAACCGATACCCTCTCTCTCTCTCTCTCTCTCTAAAATTTTGTCAGAGAGATTCTAGAGTCTTTAGGAATGCTTGTCTCGCTCAAAAATCTCGATCTTTCCAACAAGAAACCAAAGTGCATTGGAAAAGAAGTGCCCTGCTAAAAAAATTTCAATCTTGTCTCGCTCAAAAATCTCCTCTAACTCTATGGGCCTTATGGTTTTTCCAATGAAGCATTCATGTCTCACTCAAAAAACTCCTCTGACTTTGTGGGCCTTATGGTCTTTCCGGCGAAGCATTGTTGTCTAGCTCAAAAATCTCAATCTCGTCTCGCTCAAAAATCTCCTCTAACTTTGTGGGCCTTATGGTTTTTGCGACAGCAATGCTTCGCCCATCGGTGAATGTGTGTGAAGGGATTCGAGCCCAAAGCAAGTTTGTGTGTCAAAAGGATGATGGGTTTTTAAAATTCGTGGGGGTGGAGTTGTCAGATAGTTCTTGAGCATTTGTAGACCAAAGCATGAGTCTTGAGGAATGCAAAGCCAAATGCTAGAAAAATTATTCTTTTACAGCTTACAAGAATACCAACACTCATCGAAGGCGAAAGCGATTGTGTGTTCTGGGTTGACGATCTGATTGATCTCCGACAATACATCATGGACGGCGACCATGATCTGTATGTAATGGTGGTAGCTCCAGACAATTCAACACAATAGAGAAGAAAGTGGGTAAAATTGTTCAAAAAATTATCATAAGGGCAATTTAGGAATTAAAGTATGGTATCTATGAAAATAGAATCTTTTTCGAATATACCTGATGGAATGCTGACGAAGGGGGTCTTTGTCTTAAAAAAAAGTGTAGGGGGTCTTTGTTACAAACCCCATTGTATAGAGGGGTCCATGTAATTTACCCGAAAAACAAAAAGAAGGGTAAATTACAAATACCCTCTTGCATCATGGGGTCAATGACAAATACCCCTTAAATTTTTATTTGTGACAAAGACCCTCCAAAACATTCACTTTGCAAAAAATACCCCCCGACCATTAAGTCAGATGATGGAATGCATTAAATTATCAAAATGTCCACCTAAACTTTCCTTATTTCTTTGTTTTGCCCTTTTTTTCACTTAAAACCCTAATTGACCAAAATTACCTCCCTTTCTCCAAAGGAAAGCAACTTGAATAACAAGAATCATTTCATTTAGAATATATTTTTTTTCCTGAATTCCTGATTCATTTCACTGACATGAATGTCTCCCTTCATCTTAAAATATAGAAATTATCCACTCATTTCTCCAATAAATCAAGAAAAACCAAACAAAATTATAAATCTATATATATTAGAAAGAAATCTCTACCATTTCATTTGGATATTGAATCCAGCTAGAAATCTAC
The DNA here is from genome assembly GCF_000365185.1 of Nelumbo nucifera. Next base: position 3,843,666 of record NW_010729110.1, on the reverse strand, counting down.
AAAGATCTATTAGATCAATTAAGAGGACTTTAATGTTATACTTAGAAAACTAATCGAATCACCAATCGTCCAATCGTTCAAATAAATATGAAAATGATAGTTTAAGGATTTATAAAAAAATAAATAGGTGAATGAGAATCTTTTTTGAAATTAATTAACGAAACTCTAATGGAGGTGGTATTTGTCGCAAAGTGAAAATTTAAGGGGCCTCTGATGCAAATGAAAGTTCAAAGGGGTATTTGTGGTTGACCCCATAGTAAAGAGGGGGGGCTTTGTAATTTACAGAAAAAAGAATTTTGATAAATACCACCTTATTATTTACCACTGTATCATGTCTTGTATCATGATTGAACCATACTATTATTATTCAATGTTGCTTCTCGTTTTCTTGGCCCCCTTGTTGAATTTTAATGAATACCAAAAACCCTCTCATGCTTTGCAAAAAGGAAAACCTATGATGTCAAAAAGACATATGCCAAAAACCCTATCATGAATTTAAATAAATACCACCTGATTGGTTATCATCTTTATGATGCTGGGTTACATGTTTTTCTGGTATTAGTTGGACTATATATGTAATGGAGGGAGTTCAACTATGATACTGGAAAGGCATTCAACCAGTATATAAAAGTGAACCAATCAGGTGGTATCATCAAATTTCAGTGGAGGGTTTGCTTGATCAAAGCTCTTCTAATATCGCACTTTTCTGGCATTACACCTGTAATGAAGTTGTCCATGTCACAGTTTTTACATTCTTCCTGACGTTTTAAAGATTTGATTATTTTAAAACATAGAAAACATTAAACACATAGCTATTTAATTATAGGGTAAAAGACTTGAGCATACCCGGACTCTTATCTTATATCAATGGACCTGATATTGATTTAATCCAACCCAGTTCAATATAAATTTGTTACGAACAGACCAGGTCCAATCCAATCTAATAAATATTTTGGATTGGATTGGTCTAATTCAATATGTCTTGTTGGTCTGTTCAGTCTGTTCAAATTGATTTTTGATTGGATGGGATTCAACCCAAAAAAACGGTCCATTGGCATCCTTATCCCTGAGTTCTCATAAATTGACTAAAACATATCCTAAGTTTTTGAAATAGACTTGAATATGCCCAAACATACCTCCATGTTGTTTTAGTAAAAAATTTTAAAATCATATTTTTCCCTTCTAAGCAAGAAGAGAAGAAAATTAAGTTAGAATTCTTATCTGAATCAGAAAAATGTTCAGATAAGAATTTACTTCTCAACAAGAGTCTTCTCTCATTGTATCTATTCCCTCAAGGATTCTCTGCTATGACTACCTCCACTCTATCCCCCACAACCCATTCTTAGGTAATCTACACTTAATTCCTCTCCCACTTTCATTTCAACTATTGAGACAGTTTACAACCGATTTGGTTTTCTTTTGATGCAGCACGATCTGGGCACTCCTAGCTGGCTGAAACCTGGCTCCTAGTTGTGATAGACGGCACCTGAAATGGAGAGGAACGTGAAGGATTCCCGGGGAGCTCTCCCGGCGGGAACACTCCGATGGTTAAGTTAGAGCTCTGAGAAAACTCAAAGAAAACACAGAGTTAAGAGTGTTGAAAGTGCTAGCTTCAATACCTTTGCTTCGCGAGGGTCGGGGTCCTCTTATACCGGAGCTCTATCACATTAGGCGCAACTGCCACTGCCATAGCCGTTACTTCCAGGGCTAAGGTGGTGGGTGCTGGCAGCCGCTGCAGGGTACGGACTCGTCAGGCATGCCATGCTTTTCAGAGATGACAAGCACGACGCTACCTGGCGAGAGACATGGGCACTGCCACCAGATCCGACAGGTACGGATGTCAGGCAGATCTTCCCTACAGGTTGCCGAGCTACTTTGCACTGAACTACCTTAGGCCGAACTGCCTTGCACCGAGGTGCCGAGGTACGCTGAGGTGCTCGCACTGGAGGCGAGCCTTAAGCAAGTATGAACAGGAGTGTTGACGGTGTTGTCCCGAGGTGTTTCTCCCTCGGGACACTTAGCCGAAAGGAGGGGTGTTCCCTTCTTAGGAAGGAAGAGCTCGAAACCCCTTGGGAGGAGCCTAGGTCTCAAGGGGAGCTCAGGGCGCTCCACCCTTAGGGCTTGGGGTGAGCTGGGCCTTGCTTCCTGGCGAGTTGCCACATCTGCCGAGTCGTTCGGCCGGGCCTCGACGAGCTTGTTATGCTGGGTTGTGGTCAGGCTGTCGTGCTGAGTTGTCACTTATGCCAGGTCATGTCTACGTGTCCCCGTGCTACGAGGTCGGGCCAAATCACCCTACATCAATTGCTCCCCACTCCCCGTGCTGGGGGTTTTACCTAGCGCGGGGAGTCCGTGGTCTGCCGGGTGGATTTGGCTCGGGGCTTAGGCCTTCTTGTCCGCCAGCTCATTGGTTGGACCGGTTCTCCACTCGGCTCAACCAGGCACAGCCCGGGTCACGTACGGTCTACGCACGTATGGACTCCGTGGACATCAAATAGCGCACTAAACTGATTTCGCCTCGGGGGTCGTGCAACCGGTATTCATGAGGACCGTCGTATCATTTCGATCTCCACCGTTGATGCCCCGCGTACAGTGGCTATAAATAGCAGGGGTCCTGGCCATTTTTCCTTCGCTACAAATCCTCAGCCTTTGTCTTGAGCTCGCGTCCAAAGCCTCCAGCTTAGGTCAGCTCTCCCTAGTTCGGTCATCTTCCTTTGGTGAGTCACCTTAGACCCTTTTCCTTCCAATTTCATTATGTCTAGCTTTGATAGTCAACTAGATGAGCCTGATGTGGGTACCTCAGCTCAGGGTGACCCCGCTGGAGTCCAGTCTCCCGAGGCGCAGGAGGCCTCGGGTAACTTGGTATCTACCTCTCACCGAGGTCGGATGCCCGATAGGTTCGGCCCCTCCACCATGTTCCTAGAGAGGCTTTGATACCTCATCTGACAGTACAACCTGCCTTGGGAGTATACCTACAGTCTACCTGCGGGTAACTTCCCATGGGAACATGGCCCTGACGAGGTCGTGATTTTCTGGGAGCAGCTTATAGCTGGGCTCCGTCTTCCTTTCCACCCACTTATTATAGAGATCCTGAACCACTTCAACGTTACAATAGACCAGCTCCACCCGAACTCGGTCCGTAACGTGGTCGGGACCATCTCCCTCTATTATGAGTATGTCCTCCCCCTGAACATTGACATCTTATGTTCCATTCTCACCATAAAGAAGAGCGCTACATGCGTTCTCCCCGAGCACAGGAGGGTCTACTACTTGTCTCCTCACCCGGGCTTCAAGTTTCCGAGCAAGATTCCGGCTTGGAAGCAAGACTATTTCGTAGTCCGGAACCCTGCGGGGTGACCCTTCCCTACTCAATGGAGGGCGGCTATCCAAGACCCCGGCATCATCCTTGATAAGAAGACAAGGGAGACGCTCCAGTCGTGGGCTGAGCTCGGGTTTAGTTACAAGGATTATATCGTCGAGAGCAAGCTCATCCAGGCCGGCTTGAGCCCGGGTAGGTAGTCTTAGTACCTTAGTCACTTGGCTTGCACCTTCTCCCTTTTCTTTTATTTTTGAGTTTACTAATGCCGAGCTCTGTTGTAAGTCCCATGGAAGTAGAGAAACTCAAGGGGGATAAGCTCTTCAACCACATGAAGGGGAGGAAGAAGCGGGCTGCTAAGAGAGCTCGTGTTGAGTCCCCACCGGCCCCCACTCCTGAGCCCAAGCTTCTGCCGGCTCCTTCTTCTGAGCCCGAGCTCCCTGATGCTCCTCCGATCATCGACTTGGAGGAGTCCCTACCACCTCAGGAGCCCGAGACCTCGGCTGAGCCTACTACGAAGGCAGTTGTTGAGCCTAAGGTCGTCATCGGGGCTGCCGATGCAGCAGCTGAGGCCTCCGTCGAAACCATCCGCACAGCCGAGACGGCGGTTTCTAGCTTGGGGAGCCCAAATGGAGCCCAAAGCATTTTGGTCCCTCAGTACAGCCTTCGGAAGAGCAAGGGGGTTGTCTATGCTGAGGAAGTCTCAATCTGGGCCGACCTCACTCCTGCTCAGCTCAGAGCCCGAGCTGCTACCCACACCATGGTGGTAAGTTCTCTCCCTTCTCTTTCTCTTCTCCCCCCCTCTTCTTTATATATATATATATATATATATACATCTCTTCGGTGCTAACCAACCTTTTTGGTCAGGTGAACTCCACCGTGCATGCGCTGACTCTTCAATCCGAGAGGAACCTGAAGCGGGCTCTGACTACTGAGGAGTCGTCCGCGCAGCCCATGCCGATCTGAGGGCAGCTCGCGGCCAAATCCACCGGCTGGAGAGTGACGATGTGGCCCAGAAGAACGTTATCGTGGCACTGATGGCGGAGAAGGAAGAGCTGGCACGTGAGAGGGACGTGCAGAGGAGTGAGATGAACGCCCTCAAGGCAGAGCTGGCACGTGAGAGGGGTGTGCTGAGGGGCGAGATGGATGCCCTCAGAGGAGAGGTGGAAGGTCTTAAGGAGAATAAGAAGGCCCTTCTACACGAGGTGGAGTTCCTCAAAGCTGACATTGAGGAGAAGATCGAGATCTTCACTCAAGCCATAAAGGAGACAAAGATTAAGGCTGTCGTGTACTACATCCAATCGGACAAGTTCGATGCCGTTCTGGGGGAGGCCTATCGTAAGGGGTTCAAGCTCAGCAAGTGGTTAATAAGGCATACATACCCCGAGCTTGACATGAGTGCCATCACCACCTCGCGGATCACGGATGAGATAGCCCGTCTAGCTACAGAGGATCCGGATTTCGAAGAGGATGGTGACGAAGAGGCAGATGTCACCGACTTGGTTGAAGCTTCTGAGGAGGTCTCGCGCAGAGATGACGAGCCCCCGAAGTAGTTGTTTTTTGTACTCCGAGCCTGCGAGCTCAGTTTTAGCTTCTTTTTCCTTTTCTCTTTTTGTCGCGCTCATTGTACAAAACTATTTGTTAATGAAATTAGCTTTTTTCTTTGCCAAGTGTTGTTACTCGCCAAAGTAGTTGTTTTATTCGAGCTATCGTAGTTAAATGCATGAAGCAGGGTTTCTCAACCGTTGCCACCCCGAGCTGTCTCCTAGTGCCTCACGGGGGTGGTTTTCATGACGTACACCGAGGTGACTGAGATAGTAAGGCATATGCCTGAACTGTCTTCTGGTTGTACGTCGAGGTGAGCTAAGCGTTGCGGAATCCATACCGATTTGCTTGCATCCTTGACATATTATGCACTGTGGTGCCAAACTCCTTGGTCAGCTCGGTATTTTAGCCCCTTGGCCGGGGGGAGTGGCTTCAGCCACTCTTGGAGTTCACTCGTGTCATAGAGGCGGCTAGGTTATTACACCGAAGTCTGTTAGTTCGGAATTTTGGCCCTTAAGCTCTGTGAGTGACTCGTGGTCTACTTGGTTATTTATAGGTAATATTGCCTTAGGTTGACAATATTCCATGCCCGAGGTACTTGTTTCCCTTCTAGGGTTTCAAGCCCGTATGTTTCTTCCCTGAGCACTCACTTTACTCGATAGGGTCCTTCCCAGTTCGAATCGAGCTTACCAACCCCGGGCTCAGGCATCATAACCTTATGGAGAACTAGGTCGCCGATGCGGAGAGTCCGCTTCCTGACCCTGGTGTTATAGTACCGAGATACCCTTTGCTGGTAGGTCGCGGTCCTGATGTATGTGAGGTCCCGTACTTCGTCATGTAACTTGAGGTTGGTACGTAGCTATTCTTCATTTGCTTTGTCATCTTACGCTTCTAGTCTCAGCGAGGGAACTTTGATCTCAACTGGAATGACTATTTCGGTGTCGTAGGTGAGTTTAAAGGGGGTCTCTCTTGTAGCGGTCTTTACCGTGGTACGATAAGCCCATGATACGCTGGGCAGCTCATCTGCCCATAGTCCCTTAGCTCGGTCCAAGCGTACCTTTAGTCCACGGAGGATAGCTCTGTTCGTGACTTCCGCCTAACCGTTTGCCTAAGGGTGCGCCACTAAGGTGAAGTTCTATTGAATTCCCATGTCTTGGCACCAATTCTAGAATTTGATGTCTTTGAACTGCTTACCGTTGTCGGAGACTAGTACCCGATGTAGTCCGAAATGACACACTATGTTCTTCTAAAAGAAGTTTTGCACATTCCGGGTTGTGATTGTTGTGAGGGGTTCAGCCTCGACCCACTTGGTAAAGTAGTCAACTACCACCACTAGGAACCTTCTTTGCCTTGTTGCTGGTGGGAATGGCCTGAGTAAGTCGATCCTCCACTGTGCAAATGGCCACGGGCGAGTGAGGTATTTTAGGTCGGCGGCAGGGCGGTGGTGGATGTTGGCGTGCTTCTAACACTTGTCGCATTTTTTGACGAGCTCGGTCGTGTTTGCCTTCATCGTTGGCTAGTAATATCCCTGTCGTAGTGCTTTCTGAGCGAGGACTCTCCCCCCAAGTGTCCACCGCACAGACCCTCATGAGTATCGCGGAGGACGAGCTCGGCTTCAGAGGGTCGCAAGAAGCGCAGATAGGGAAGTGTGTAGGATCTTCGGTATATCCGTTCGTCTATCATGACGTATTTGGCTGCTTGATGCTCTACCCTCCTGGCGGCATTACGATATGCGGGGAGGGTCCCATGTAGCAGGAAGCTCGTTAGCGGATCAATCCAGTTCGGCTCAGCTTGAACGACGGGTGCGACCTCCTCTGCCCCCCTGAGAATGCTAGGCCGAGGCAAGTTCTCTATATACACGGTTCTCATTGTGTTATCACTAGTGCTGGCTAACCGGGATAGGGCATCGACCTCGGCGTTCTCTGATCTCGGGATTTGCCAGGTGAAGTGTGACTGGAAGTTGAGTAGGGCCTCTCTCACTTTGGCTAAGTAAGCTACCATGGTTGGTTCACGAGCTTCGTACTCACCCGTAACTTGGTTGACCACGAGCTGGGAATCACTACAAACGACATTGTGCTTAGCTTTCACTTCCTTCACCAGATCTAGCCCGGCTAGTAGCACCTCGTACTCTGCTTCRTTGTTGGATGCCGCGAACTCAAAGCACAGTGCATACTCCAGTTTCACACCGCTTGGTCCGTATAGAACGATCCTAGCTCCGCTGCCCTGCTGGTTTGACGAGCCATCTACGTGAAGGATCCAGGGCTCCTCGTCCCAGTTTGCGCTTGGCCTGACTAGGAGAGATGCCGCACTGGTTGCTACTTCATGGCGCTCGAGCTCAATCGGTCTGGGAACCCCGGGCTCGCCCGCACTAGGGGCCTCGTGTTCGACCGACCTGGGGACTTCGGAGCTAAAGGTGCATTCTGCGATGAAATCTGCTAAGGCTTGGGCCTTGATAGCAGCTCGCGGCTTGTACTGGAGTTTGCACTCGCTGAGCTCGATGGCCCACTTTGTCAACCTTCCTGAGACCTCGGGCTTGAGCAGGACTTGCCTTAGAGGTTTGTTGGTAAGGACAACGATGGTGTGAGATTGGATGTATGGACGGAGCTTCCGGGCTGCTATGAACAGTGCATAGGCTAACTTTTCTATCTCTAGGTACCTTGTCTCTGCTCCCTGCAACACTTTACTAACATAATAAATAGGTCGTTGGACCCGATCTACTTCTCTTATTAGTACCGAGCTGACCACCTCGTCACTTGTCGAGAGGTATAGCTCTAAAACATCACCTTCTTCGGGTCGGGTTAAGACTGAAATGTTGGCGAGGTGAACGCGAGCTGGCACTCTTTGGTCCATTCAAAGCCTTTGCCTTTTATGGCCTTAAAGAAGGGCAGGCAGCAATCTGCTGACTTGGACATGAAGCGGCTCAGAGCGGCTAACTGGTCGTTTAACTTTTGAACCTCCTTCAGTTTCTGGGGTGGTCTCATTTCTATGATGACTTTAATTTTGTCCGGTTTAGCTTCAATGCCATGCCGGTTAATGATGTACCCTATGAATTTACCCGAGGTGACACCGAAGACACACTTGTCCAGGTTCAATTTCATATTAAATCTACGCAGAATTTCAAAAACTGAATGTAAATCTTATATTAAATCATGTGAAAATTGGGTTTTGACGACCATGTCGTCTACATAACACTCTATTTTTCTGCCAATTAATGGCTCAAACGGTTTATTTACAAGCCTTTGAAAAGTAGCCCCAGCGTTTTTCAACCCAAAGGGCATGACCTTGTAACAGTACAGGCCGAGCTCGGTTATGAAGGCAGTTTTCTCTTCATCAGCTGGGTCCATCCTGATCTGATTGTAGCCCGAATAGGCATCCAGGAAGCTCAGCAACTCATGCCCCGAGGTCGCGTCTACTAGATGGTCGACCCTGGGAAGTGGGAAGCAGTCTTTTGGACAAACTCGATTCAGTCAGTGTAGTCGATGCACATGCGCCATTTACCGTTAGCCTTTTTCACCAGAATGGGGTTGGCCACCCAGCTCGGGTAATGGACTTCCCTGATAAAATCGGTTGCAAGGAGCTTCCCGACCTCCTCGTCGACTGCCCTCCATCGCTCTGGGGCTAGGTTGCGTTTCTTCTATCTAACAGGCCTAACTACAGGATTAGTATTAAGCTTATGAGTTATGATGCTAGGGTCTATGCCGGGAATTTCTGTCGCAGACCATGCAAAAACATCTAAATTTTCGAGTAAAAAACTTACCATCGGGAGTTATGATTCTATGCCGGGAGTTATGATTCTATTCTTTCCCCGGACTGGTCTCTCATCGGGAGGTTGCCTCTACGGCTGTTCTGCTTGCCTGCTAGATTCGGGAGAATCCTTACTCTACTCCCCTTGCCGACCTATTTTATTATTATTATTGTTTTGTACAAAATTTCTCAGATATCCGCGACGGATGAGTTCCTCTATCTTGTCGCGGAGGTTTTTACAATTCTCAGTACTATGACCGTGATCTCTATGAAAACCACAATACAAATTTTTATTTCTAACATTAGGGTCGACCTTCAGCTGAGGTGGCTACTTCACATACAGGGCGTCCTTGATCGCCATAAGGATCTCGGCCCGCTTTGCGTTGAGGGGTGTGTAGTCCCTTTCTGTTGCTGGAGCTCGGAAAGGCTGATTTGGCTTTGCCCCCCGAGCTTGGTCTTTCTTCTTCTTGCTGTCACCCTGAGTCAGGGGCTCTGGTTCCCTCTTTCTTTTCTCAAGGGCTTGCTCGTCCTTCTGGTGGATCTCTTTCTCCGTCCCTATGAACCGATCTGCGAGCTTGAGGAACTCGGTCACGGTCTTCGGCTGATTGACAACCATGTGCCACTTGAACTCTTTGTGGGTGATGCCTCGCTTGGCCACAGTGAGCCGAACTGTGGGGTCCAGGTCGGGTATTTGTAAGCAAGCGTCATTGAACCGCTTGATGTAGCTTCGAATAGACTCCCCTTCCTTCTGAACTATGCCAAGGAGGCTCTCTTGAGTTCTTGGGCACATCTTGCTGGTGACAAAGTGGGAGGTAAAGACTTGCACGAACTGTGCCCAGCTTCTTATAGAACCGGGCGCGAGTTCGGTACCAGGTGCGGGCTACCCCTTTGAAGGTGGTGGAGAAGGCCACACACATGCAAGATTCACTAGCTCTTGCCAGGTGCATCTGGGACTGAAAGGCATCCACGTGATCATTCAGATCGAAGGATCCGTCATACTTGTCCAGCAGGGGGAGCTTGAAGTCCCTTGGCATGGGGACAACAAGGAGCTCTGGTGACAGAGGGGAAGGAACTGAAAGAAGCAGAGTAGCTTTTACCTTGCCCGAGCTTACCTCTTCCTTGTCTTTGAGTTTGGGCAGATCGCGGGTGGCAGTTTGGCGAGCTCGGCGACGCCTCCGCTGCGTCTTGGTCGGTTCGGCGTTGGTGCTGCTGGCCTCAGTATTATTGAGCTCGATGGACCCAAGGAAAGGCTCAGACTGCTGTCGATAGCTGTGAACAGAGGGATCTTGTCCCAGGTCGTCGGCCAGCACCTCGAACCGGTTTTCGGCAAGTGGGGGTTCTAACTGCGAACGCTAAGGTGATACAGGCCTAACTAGCTGGGAAGCCCCCGACCTAACTGCAGGCCGCGAGGCGGGGGTAGGTGGTCTCTCCTTTCTTCCATGAGACGATACCGAGGTCTCTCCTCGGCGGGAAGGATGCTCACTTCGACAGTGGGGCTTGGTTGGCTGTGCAGTTGGATGTCGAGGAGGGAGTGAAGGAAACTATTGCTGATACTAGTATTGGGAAACCTGGTGCAACACTTGCTGCTGGTGAAACTGGAGCTGCTGGAACTGTTGCATCTGAGCCTGCATGGCTCGCATGCACTGCATCAGATCCTCAAGCTGACCTTGGCTGGCCACCGGAGGGGGGATGGTGGGTTCCGCGATGGTTGTTTTGACTGTAGAGGGAAGTGGAACAGTCGCGGGTGCCACTGTCTGAGGCACATTCAGACTGGGAACCCCATTCGCAGAGAGGGGGACGGTAAACTATCTGATGCAGACAGTGGGAAACTGGGGTTGTTCCTCATGGGTGTTTCGGCATCCGGCGTTGCTGGAGGAAGCCATGGGTGTCGATGATGCTGATGAGTTCTTTGGAGAAAGTTGCACAGAACTTAGAGGAAGGCCTTTTGAAACGTTCCCACAGACGACGCCAAATGATGTAGCACGATCTGGGCACTCCTAGCTGGCTGAAACCTGGCTCCTAGCTGTGATAGACGACACCTGAAACGGAGAGGAACGTGAAGGATTCCCGGGGAGCTCTCCCAGCGGGAGCACTCCGATGGATAAGTTAGAGCTCTGAGAAAACTCAAAGAAAACACAAAGTTAAGAGTGCTGAAAGTGCTACCTTCAATACCTTTGCTTCGCGAGGGTCGGGGTCCTCTTATACCAAAACTCTGTCACATTAGGCGCAACCGCCACTGCCATAGCCGTTACTGCCAGGGCTGAGGTGGCAGGTGTAGGCAGCCGCTGCAGGGTATGGACTCGTCAGGCATGCCATGCTTTTCAGAGATGGCAGGCACGACGCCGCTTGGCGAGAGACGTGGGCATTGCCACCAGATCCGGCAAGTACGGATGTCAGGTGGATCTTCCCTGTAGGTTGCCGAGCTACTTTGCACCGCACTGGAAGCGAGCCTTAAGCAAGTATGAACAGGAGTGTCGACGGTGTTGTCCTGAGGTGTTTCTCCCTCGGGACATTAGCCGAAAGTCGAGGTGTTCCCTTCTTAGGAAGGAAGAGCTCGAAACCCCTTGGGAGGAGCCTGGGTCTCAAAGGGAGCTCGGGTCCCCTTGCATGGAGGGAGCTCGGGGCGCTCCACCCTTAGGGCTTGGGGTGAGCTGGGCCTTGCTTCCCGGTGAGTTGCCACATCTGCCGAATCGTTCGGTCAGGTCTCGGCGAGCTTGTTATGCCGGGTTGTGGCCAGGCTGTCGTGCCGAGTTGTCACTTATGACAGGTCATGTTCACGTATCCCCGTGCTACGAGGTCAGGCCAAATCACCCTACATCATCTTTCATTTAATTTCATTTCTCAGCTCTGCTTTAGCAAGAGTACGATGTTCTCTCAATCCTAAGCTCTATTGTGAAACCCACAGACCCAATTGGTGGGGAGAGAAGATGGTGAGTATAATTTGCCCGGTGACGAGCATTCCGGCTGATAATCACATTCCTAACATGGGTAAGAGGTGGTTCATGAATTTGTTTCTTGGGTGCAGCCGCATCACTTCCTCACCGCAGCAGGCATGCTGCTTCTTTGTAGTGTGACCTCTAATTAACTATTTAATAATAAGTTATTTATAATCTCCAATATTCGATGTGATCCTTGTCAATGTGTTGAGTCAAGTAGGAATTGAAAGGTGTTTAACAATACCACTTCAGTTTTATTAAAATAGGCTGCAAGGAAGTCAAACCATCTAATTAGCATAGAATCCCTCTTGGCAAAGAGCTCAAATAGTCCAATACAACTCCAAAAGTTGTGTGGCTTAGTAGATGGTACATTTAAGTTAACTAGTAAGTGTGCATGTGTTTTGCACGTGGCATTTCTATATAATGATAATGATATTAATAATATATTCAAAATTTTTTATAAATTTTATTTATTTTTCATTTTTATATTTTTTGTTTTTTATTATTAATCGGATACAGATTGCAAAATTCAAATTTGATTACATAAACACCTCATCCAAATATGTGATAATCGAATTAAGTTGTGAAGTTTCAAGTTTCATTGACAGACCTACCTGCTTGGATAGATTCTTCTTTTGTAGTGTTTTATCTTTTTTCTTTTGTTCATTTATAAAAAAAAATATAAGACTTAAATAGAGGGAATTGAATGAGGTGAAAAGTAATAGTTTAATTTACAATTAAGTAAGGACTAAATTCAAAAATTAATAAGTATTTTAGTCAAAAGAAAATTTCACAATCTTATTCTTATTGTTAATAGTAGTGTAAATATAGAATTATAGACGTGTTCAATTTTTTCTACATTTTTTTTTGTATTTTTTGTGTAAAAATAATTCTAATGATCACATTTACTTTTTATTTAATATGATAAATATATAGTATTATACTGTGCTTGAATGCTTTTTTCTCAAAATTTATGCATATTTCATTTTTGTATTTTTATATTTTATTATTTATTTATGACATTAAATGTTAACGTATTTAACCCAAAAGTTGAACTATTTATTATTAATTTTTGTATTTCATTTTTGGTTAGTCATAAATTATGTATTCCATTCTCATTATCAATAAAAAAAAATTCTTGTTTATTACACTTATTTTTTTAATTTGATTAATAAAAATTATCTTAAATGTGTCTAATTTTTTCTATTTTTCTGTAAATTTCTATGTTTATTCTATTTTAAAAATTTTATTACCTAACTATGACTTCGTAAATTGATCAATTTGATTTGGATGGTTGAATTGCTTAGCCACTATTTCGATAAAAATGGTTTTTTGAGTCAGTTTTAAAATATATTGGTATATATTGTTAAAAATATTGACATAGATCTAATTAGTAGTATTTATTAGTGAAAAATAACTTAAAAATATATGACTTAATAAGAGAAAATGAAATTTAATACATCAAGTATAAAAAAAACACCGTTCATCTTCTTCTTCTTCTTGCCATTTGTTCACTAGAGCCGTTGCCCGCCACCACCCGCCTCCGCCCACCTCCACCTCTAGCAACGTTGCCGGAGATGGGTGGAGACAGAGGTGGCGGTGGGCAGAGGAATGACCGCCAGCGCCACCGCCGCCACCACCACCTCTGCCTCCGGCCACCTCCGACAACGTTGCCACAAGCGGAGGCAGAGGCAGAGGCAGAGGTGGGTGGCAGCGAACGACGATGGTGGATGGTGGCTCTGGTGAACAAATGTCAAGAAGAAGAAGATGAACAGTATTTTTGTCCTTTGTTGATATTATTTTTAAAAAGTTAACATATTTTTGAATTTTTTTTAAATATATTACTTTTTATTGATATTAAACCCCAAAAGTTGTCCTTATATGCTATTACCCCAAGAGTTTTTACTGATCAAAATCCACCCATAAATTTTGATAAATAACACCTTATTCGCTACCACTTTGTGATTCCAATTTATTGGTCAGTTGTTTTTTGGATGTCATGTCTTTTCCGCATCATAATCGGACCCGTTTGTAAAAGAGATATTCATTAAACAAAAGAAAGCAAAGACAGAACTACAACAAAGGAAAAGAAGCTAACAACTGAATCCCTTCTCAGTGCGGATGGAAAATGGATGATTCCTTCTCCCAGATAGAAAGGGCTAACTGAAAATATTGCATTCCTTCTCTCTTATCGGGCATCTTGAATATCGGATGCCCGATCTCCTGCCCACCAGAACTCGGCTAACATCTACCCACAACACACTACCCGTGCATTGGGAACATCTCCCCGTGTAGGAGGATGAAATGTCCTCCATGTGTGGTTGCGATGGTACGTGGGTAGAGGTGGGCAGAGTTCTTATGAACAGGAGATCCGGACTCCGAATATCGTGTCATACCCTGAAGTCTGAAATTCTGTAAACTTTTCCGTCGGACTCAAAGCTCCAGTCTTGGCTCATTCGGCTGAGCTTGTAAAAAAAAAAAACCATCTACGATTTTCTTCAGCGGAGCTACTGATAATTATTTGTTTCCATCATCTCCATCTCGCTACATTATTTGTTTATTTGTTTCGTTTTTCCATAGAACTTGCATTGGGGTATAATGCTTCTTGAATCTCACATCTTGGATTCGTTGCTTAGTCTTGTGATAATTCTTTGCTTTGGGATGAGGAAACCTTAAACGTGTGCGTTTCTTGTGGATTTTGGATTGGTATCTGGATGTCTTGGCAACAAGGTGCTTGTTCAGATTATATGTTTAATTTAAATGTCTTCTTCATATGTATATATATGTTGGACCAGTGGTTTATACCTGCCTCTGTCTCTCGTAGAGATTATTATAAGTTAGAGTTAATGGAGAATCATCTGATGCTTCAGAAAGTTATAGTTGTCTCGGTTGCTCTCTTTCTCTTCTGGAAAATCATTAAGCATATAGCGAGTTTTCTCAAGGTTGAAAAAGAGCCTTTGAGGGTCCTGATTACCGGTGCTGCAGGCATGTTTGTTTTCTCCGATCTTTTTCAATAATTAGTTTCCATCCTTTTGCATTCTTTAATTAAATTTACAACCTTTCTTGTGGTGCAAAGCATGCAATTGTCTTATAATTTTAGTTGATACAGAGTACTGCTTCGATCACCGTCAAAGTCCCAATTTAAACAAGCTGAAATTGAGATACTTTTCTTTGATAAAACTGAATGTGCAAACAAATCTAAGCAAGTAGATGTGCTTTAGTTATCTGAATGTTTGGAATAAGATAAACGAGAAAGTAGAGCATGTTCTAATGAGTTCCCTTGAGCATCAGATTCAGATGCTACCAGTATGCTTCTAGTTATAATTAATTCAGTAGTTTCATGGAACTAATTAACCCTCTACTATTCAACTTGTTTTGTAGGACAAATAGGCTATGCTCTTGCCCCTATGGTTGCCAGAGGGGTGATGTTGGGTCCAGATCAGCCAATAATTCTGCATCTGCTTGATATCCAACCCGCTGCAGAAGTTTTGAATGCAGTGAAAATGGAATTGATTGATGCTGCATTTCCTCTCCTCCAAGGTCTTTCTTTCTCTTCCATTTGAGGGCTTATTTCATCACCTAGCTATATGCTTGAATCTTGATGTAGTAGAACTGATTAGTGTGTATGGTTGCTGGGTAGGTGTCATTGCCACCACGGATGTTGTTGAAGCTTGTATGGGCGTTAATATAGCAATTATGGTTGGTGGTTTCCCCAGGAAGGAGGGAATGGAAAGGAAGGATGTGATGTCCAAAAATGTAGAAATCTACAAAGCTCAAGCTTCAGCCTTGGAGAAGCATGCAGTTGAAAATTGCAAGGTGAAATTAATTTCTATTTGAATGAATAGCTTGGTTGGTGGTGTTGCAGCAGTAGGTAGTCACAGAAAGGCCAGAAATTCACCTTGAACAAGGATTAATGCATTCTCTTTCTCACAGGTGCTGGTTGTTGCCAATCCAGCAAACACAAACGCGCTCATCCTAAAAGAGTTTGCACCTTCAATCCCAGAGAAAAATATAACATGTCTTACACGACTGGATCACAACAGGGCTCTGGCCCAGATCTCAGAGAGGCTTGACGTCCCTGTCGGTGATGTTAAGAATGTAATCATCTGGGGCAACCACTCTTCAACTCAATATCCTGATGTGAATCATGCGACCGTCACCACCGGAAGCGGGGAGAAGTCTGTCAGACAGCTAGTAGCCGATGACCAGTGGTACCTACAATTTCCTTCTTTTCTAGTATAGTGTATGCTTAACATAATTTAACTTTTAGGGCCCTTTTGTTTGCTGGTATTTAACGGGGAAAATTGGTTAATGGAGGTAATTGATGACAACAGTTCTCCCTCTCACCTCTTCTTTACCCGAATAAGTTATATCATACAAGAATGCTGAAATCGAACTATTCCGGACTACTTTTGCATGAAAAACACTAATTACCTGAATAAACTCACAAACTTATGGAGGTAAGTGAAAACGAATGCGGTTAGATTTTAATATGTGCAACTTCTTGTAAGTTGTATCCAAAGAACTTTCTCTTACTACATATCTCATTAAATTTAGACATCTTAGAATGTTGATCTCTTCTTTAATGTATCAGTATTACACAATTTTGATCGTCTTTTGCCTTGTTCAAGGTTGAATAACGAGTTCATCACCACCGTACAGCAGCGAGGTGCAGCCATCATCAAAGCTCGGAAGCTCTCAAGTGCCCTCTCTGCTGCCAGTGCGGCATGTGATCATGTCCATGATTGGGTTCTTGGCACTCCTAAGGTTGTTTCTAACTCTACCACTGGAATCCTTTGATTTTGCAGCATCCATGAGACCGTGACATCTATTCTCGGGCAACACTTGATCCTACCACGTTGGAGGAGGCACGTCCTCCCACCTCTTAATTTTTAGATCTAAATCCTAAAATTTAAACTTTAAACCCTTCTTAAACCATGAATTTAAACTTTAAATCCTTAAACCCTAAAACCCTAAAATTTAAACTCTAAATCCTTAAACCCTAAACTCTAATCTTAAATCTTAAAGCCTAAACCTTAAAATATAAACTCTAAATCCTTAAACCCTAAACCCTAATCTTAAATCTTAAATCCTATACCTTAAAATCTAAACTCTAAATCCTTAAACCTTAAACCCTAAATCTTAAAATCTAAACTCTAAATCCTTAATCCCTAAACCCTAATCCTAAATCTTAAATCCTAGACCTTAAAATCTAAACTCTAAATCCTTAAACCCTAAATCTTAAATCCTAAACCCTAAAATCTAAATTCTAAACATTAAACCCTTAAATCCTAAACCATAACCCTAAAACCTAAAATTAGTGTGTACAATGGCTATACTAGGACATGTCCACTAACATGAAAGGAGCCAAGTATTTTCATCTAATTTTCTTTCAAACTAATTAAGCTTCTATTCAATATGTTTATCTTCCCTGTATTTCTCATCCAGGGCACGTGGGTATCCATGGGTGTGTACTCAGATGGGTCATATGGCATCCAACCTGGCCTTATCTACTCCTTTCCTGTTACATGTGAGAAAGGAGAATGGTCGATTGTGAAGGGTAAGGTTTCTAAACGCCCATATGAAGTATTGTGGCATTGTCTTAATGTTCTCTACTACATGAACAAATAATCAAATTCACACTGGATCTTCTGAGAGCTGAAAAGGATGCTTAGTAAGAAAAAACGTGCCGCCTCCATCGATTTTGAGATCTTGCTAATTACTTATTGCTCACCCAGGGATTTGGCTGTTCTATATGGCTTGCTTACGAACTTATTGCCATGGCAGGTCTTAAGATCGAAGAGTTTTCAAGGAAGAAGATGGATGCCACAGCAAAGGAGCTCATGGACGAGAAATCTTTCGCTTATTCATGCCTCAAATGAATATGTAAATAAAAAATGAGTTCCATTCAGCCATTTTAGAATTTATATAACAAGTTAACAATCGCCCCCTGTTTTGCACAATTAACATTCGAATTTCTATCAAACGATGTTTCAAATATTTCAGCCAGAAAAACTTTTCTTGCATTTTACATTGAAACAAACAGAGCCAATAGAATTATTATACGGATCAGCGGATGAGCCTGCAATTTTACCTTGTATCGTTTTCGGTAAAAACAACAAATGAACAAATTCAACACGGCACGGGTACCCCACTACTACCACCCTCACTTGCAAATCCATTTGAACCCCAACAGATTCACCCACTTACATCATCCCACCTTGTATTGTCTGAACTGAATACCCACGGGCCACGGCATATGCCAACTCTAAAGTCTAACCCACCTTGCACCGGCTCAGTGTTCACGACAAACCCAACATTTTAAAGCTAACCTGAAGCTAATAGCTTATAGCAATGCTAACGGAATTGCAACAATGAGATGGCACTAAAGGCAATGACGCACGCAACAGACTACTATTAGTTTAAAGCACTTTGAATTTGGGTTGCTGGTGAATGAATGATTCAAGGAAAATACAGCTGGGTCTTATCAAAGAGAGCCAGCTTTCATTTATGCGCAAATATCTTCTATACAGCATCAGCAAGTCCAGTTGTGGCTCATGTTTGTCTTCTATACATGCTTTAAGCTCGACCAAAATCCTAGTCGAGTAACTCAAGCAGGGTATTGAACACAAGAAGGTCAACCTTGGGCCCAGATCGTGTAGCATGAAGGCTCAGATAAGGACCCAATTTACTCGGTTATGCTGCTGGTTTCGGCAAGTCAGTCTTGAAAGAAGATCTTGCCACCATACATTAGTGACTTCTAAATTCTAATCTAACAGTTTCCCCTCTTCCACAACATCTCTACCTTTAGATACTTGGGCTTGGCCTATACTTGTTAAAACTCTGCAACTTTTGTTTCTGCTCTCCAATCGTCCTATTGTTTTCTGACGTGATTTTTGTTAAACCTATTGTATACTGTCCCATTGGTTGTCCTGTGTCATTGCTATCTTCAATGTCATCATCTCTATGCAGTTTCTGGCATATGCAAGAGGATGGAAATTCATGAAACTCGCCTCGTCCTGATCTCATATCCTCTGGCTCTCCCATGAAACCTCTCTGGCACAATTTCACTTTTCTGGCAAATGTTTCCCAATCCATCTTCTGCCTTGCCATGAACAATGCACTTAGCTTCTTTGCATTTGGTCTGATGGTCCTTTTATGCCCCATGTACCTCCTGAGATCCATGATATGAAATTAAGAAAACTAATTAGTGAACTACTAACAGGTAACATCAGTAGAAGATAAAAGAGGAATTACCAACATCCCAATGGAAATAGCTAGATACCATCACAGGTTTATAACAACAATAACATGCAGTCCATATAAATCAAATGGTTTCATGACTAATCATAAAAAAGTTTTACACAATCCAAATGGCTATGCTAATCTAGAAAGGTCTCCTTACTTTGATGTACCGGAGGTTCATGTTTTGATAAAATCGTAATGGTTTTGCAGTTGTGAATACTGCCCTGTGTTCAGTCCAACAACAACAACAACAATAACAATAATAATAATAATAATAATAATAATAATAATAATAATAATACATCACTTTTAAGATTTACTATAACATACACATTGGCCTTCTTTAACCCTCATTTTTTGATATGACGAAAAAAATTTTGATTTTTTCTAGGATGCAACCCAAGCCAAAAGAATAGCATTAAACAACAGCATGTGCTATGTCAGTATTGGCATCTTGACGGTCAATAACCTAATTAAAAGATGTCACCAAAGAACCAAACTTACTTTTCATAACTGTTTACCAACTTAAATCTAGTGGGAGAGACTATATTCTTTCCTTCTTACTTTACATACAAACTATACAAGACCTTAGTGAGCTTTAACTCTCACAAATACCCTGCTTTTTCACATTTCTACTCTTTTCTCAGTATGGGACTATTTGTCCTCTAAAAACTGAACCTTTTTATTCTGAATAAGAGAACCTTCCATCTGTACTCTATTAAGAACAAACCTACATAAAAACTCTGAAAAAGAAAATACAGAATGGAATCGCATTTTTAGTTGACACTTAGGTTCAAATGTTGTATCATTAAATTTGCCCAGTGTTACATGATGATTGTTGGAATCTGATGTGTACCCAAGAGTCTAACTTGGTCAAGACAAGAAAACATGGACTTGCGGACACATATAGAAAAGTATATACTATTAAAATAGTTTATTTATTTTGAATTCTAACATAGTATCATCATCATCATCATCATCACCATCTAAGCCTTGCCTCAACTATATAGGGTTAGCTGCATGAATCCTGTTTTGCCATTTCATTATGTTAAGTACGATATCCATTGTTAAATAATAGTAGCATAGTATATATATACTTATAAAAAAACGAGCCTGAAATGTTGCCTTTACTGAGTAACACTTGATACGAAAAATATCATTCATCTTCTGCATTAGCTGTTCAATGTTTCACAGAGGTTTCACCAGGAGCAAATGCCACATTTATCACTTTGATTCCAAGGAAGAGGGAGGCCAAAACTCCTAAAGACTGTAGACCAATAAGCCTCATTGTGAGTGTTTACAAAATTCTGTCAAAGGTCTTATCAGAAATACTAAAATAGGTGTTACCCTCGATCATCTCTCCTTTCCAAGGTGCTTTTGTAGAAGGCATATTGTGGATCAAATCTTGGTGGCTAATGAAAGCGTCGTGGAAAGAAGAAAGGGTAGAGAAAAGGGGCTGGTTTGTAAAGTAGATCTAGAAAAAGCCTATGACCTGGTTAATTGGGAAGTCCTAAAAATATTAGAAAGACTGGGATTTGGAGCTAGATGGAGGTCTTGGACTAAATGATGTTTAAGTTCAGCTCATTACTCAATCCTAATCAATGGTACAGCAAAGGATTTCTTCCCGGCCAGGAGAGGAATTAGGCAAGGTGACCCCCTATCCCCATTCTTGTTTACCCTAGTGGTAGAAGTGTTAAGCAGAATGGTGGCAAAATCTGATGCTCTAGGCCTTATTAGAGGTTGGAGGGTAGGTAGAAATCAGGTGATCGTTACCCATCTCCAATTTGCAGATGACACCATCTTTTTTTGTGAAGGAAACAATGAGGAAGTGGTGGAAAATTTGAGGGTGCTGCTGAATAATTTTGTGGGAGTGACAGGGCTGAGGAAAATTGGACCAAAAGTGCAATTGTAGGGGTCAATTTGGAGGAAGGATAGCTAATAAGATTTGCGGAGATCTTGGGGTGCGAGATCAGAAGTTGGCCTATCAGTTACCTAGGTCTATCTTTAGGAGGAAATCCCAGGTCAGTTGGGTTTTGGAAACCAGTTTTAGAAAGGTTTGATAGGAAGTTAGCCCTTTGGGAGAGGGACAGAATAGAGTGATTAAAGGGGATCAACAGTCCCATCACCAAGTTGTACAAACTGTTTACAATCTAATTTTAACAAAATGCATGTTTACTGATAAAAAAAATGTTACACAGAAGTCTCTCTTACGAAACCATGGTGTCAAATTTGACATGGACACATTGTCTGTTTAGAAGAGTCAATGCTACACTGCCTTGGGTAAGAACCACCTTGTGGCTGCATAATTTCAATCATAGTGTACAAAATGAGTCATATAGAGTTGTTGTCTGTCAAGTGCCTAACTCTTCAATGTGAGATTTCTCTCCATCATGGTGGAACTTGGAAGGAAAATGAAAGTAAAGATGCTTCAGCAAAATCAAACCAAGTTTAATTTAAGATGAGGTTTTCGTTAATGAAACCAAAAATCAGATAAAGATAAACAAAATGAAAGTGATAACCAGGCAAATCAGAAAGTTTCTATCTAAAGAGATATCAAATCCACAAGTCTAGACATTCTTGATGTCCCAAAAGGTTAATTCAACTTATATATTCTTTTTGCCTTCTTTTTTCAGAAAAAGAAATTCTTTGTCTAACCACAGAAAGTATTCCTACAAAGGAAACTGAAAGGAAAGGAAACTCGTTAGTTTTCAGTCCTTACCGTCGACCTGCTAGAATCTTGGCCATATTTCCATTGTTATTGGTGACAAATACATCACTTTCATCGCAGACAATGTAGTCAAGGGCAGCAAGGCGTGATGAGAAGGAATTGAAAGGCCTCAACTCTTCATTAGCAAGCAACTCTTTTGTGTAGAAGTTTGGGAAGAGGTTTCTAAGTGGCTGCAAAGTCTCTTCTCCACCATATATTTCTCCTGATGCAACATAGATGTATGTATCATTTCCAAAACCAAGTGCCCTCAGCATCAGACCCACTTCATGAGGGGTAAGAGGACATTTCCCCCTTTTCCGCTCTCCCTCGGGGCTCAAAGGCTGTGAAATAAAAGGGAAATATGATTATACTTTGAAAAGTAGCAATTATTATATTTTTCTCCATAAATTGCAGGATAATACATGTAAGAATCTGTGACAATATTGGATGTTTCAGAATTTGCTGGCAGTAAGCAGTTTTTTTTTTCTTTTCTTTTTTTCCTTTTGATCCATAACAGAGACTTTATTCAGAAACAACGACAGAAGGTAAAACTTCCATTATTACCAGTAGAAAGAAAGGGAATACTGACAAAAGTGACCCTCCATGGAGAGGGCACCAGGATAAGGAAATTGCAATAGTAAACAGTTTCACCAAAGGATTCTACCATACATTCTTTTTTCCTGAAAAAAAGCTCCAAGAACTTGTCATCAAGAAATGAGACTCATGAAAGAAGGATAATTTCTCACAGGTAATGTTGGCCACTGCCTCCTGATTTTAGCAAGCTCAGCTCTTTCTTTGTCACCTCCACCATAATAACAACCAGAAAATGCTAGCATATCAGGTTCAAACCTGTCAGTAAGGTGAACATTGAAATTCAGACCAGTCAAAGTACTAAAAGGAGGAAAATCACCTAAAATTAAATTACATCATATAATGGTGCCTAGTGAAGACATGATTTACTGCCCAGGAAACTAAGACATTGAGAAAGTACAAAAATAAAGGATTCACTTTGACAAACTGTATATTGATAAAAGATGAAAGCAGACATAAATTCCCAGAATTATTAAGAAAAGTAGAAAAGAACAACAGTACTTAGAAGAAGCCTCAGGAATTACTCTAAAGTATCATATTGAATAGCAATGAGAATATCAAACATATTTAAATTATATTTGTACAAAAAAATGCCAAATTAATAGCACTGAGAATATTGGAGTGACTTGACCCTTGGGCAAGCATGATCTGTGAAAAGGCAAAAAAAAAAACAAATAAACAAATAAAAAGAAAGGTGAAGTGTATAATTGTATTGCCAAAAAGTACAAGAAAAGACAAAAATTTACATCATAATACTTTTTTATTTGGTCTTTTTGGGTATGTCAATCAGAAAAGCCTACATATTGCCATATATAATCATTTTTTTATGGAATTGCTTTGAATGTATTAATTTGATATTTGTCCACATAAAAGAATTAAACTGCACCTAAATTATAACCAAATACAAACTTACTCCAAAAACTTCCATGCTCCTAGGTCTCTATGTTTATGAAAGCTGGCATCCAAGCCAAGTCATTAAGATCTTCTATTACAGTGACTAGATTGTAGTCCAGATTGCAAATTTAGCATATTATGAAAAAAGAACACCATTTTCAGACGTACAACAACATATACATCTATGCTACCCAGATACAGCAAGGAACACAGCCAGATATGATATCAGATTAGAAAGAAGTATTGCATTAACTTCATGAAAGAAACCACCTTCAAACGCCAACCCAATTTCCAATTTTCCAAGTAAACAAACAGAATATACCTTAAGTGAACTGCAATGAAACGATTGGTCATATTCCGCATTCTCATGACCAGTGTTTGACCAAGATCCTGTATGGGTTTCGTAAATCTCAAAGCATGGTAATTCACCCGGCAACGCAGCTTTTGTAGTTCATCATCAAGGTTATTTGCAAGCCTGTAATCAAATTTTGTCAACTGAACAGCCTGCGAAAAGTTTGATGTGTTAATTGGCTCACTCACTCATCATAGAAATTGCTCCAAAAAGCAGAACAGACAAATGAAGATGTTTTAATCATTGTATAACAATCCATAAAAATCCTGAACGATCAGAGATGTCAAACCAACAAAACAATGAAGATTATTTGCTTCTAAGCAGCTCTTATGTTAAGTCCTTCAAGTACTCTACCACAAACTGTCAAATAGTCTGATGTAAGGTCTTCTGTTATAATGGGAAATGGAAAAGAAGAAAAAGGTCATTATTTTCCCTGTATTTGCATGAACCAAATAATTCCAAGTACCAGCATAACATTTTTAGGTATTCCACCAAATAATTCCAAGTACCAGCATAACATTTCAAAAAGCCTACTATAGATAGAATCCAAATAAAGAATACAATTGCAATAAAGAGATTAACATGGGTTGCTTACATGTCTCCTCTTAAGTATTGGCAACACCATATCCAGATAATACTCAGGAGTTGACTTCCTTGGCACACGCATAGTGTATGGAGGTTTTTCCATTAATCTCATTACTTTATCAGAGATTCTTTTAACAATGGTAACATCTTTTGCAAGAGAAGAGATGAACCAATCAACATCAAAAATGTTCTCAAAGTCACTGCATGTCAATGGAGGTATCTGTCATAAGATAATAGTAAAAGGCAACCTCAATGATTGCTATGTAAATAAACCATAGATGGTAGCATGACCATGGATAAAACTGCAAAATCAACTCACCTATCATCCTTCCAGAAGGAACGATGATCCAGCTGTGGTATAACTAATGTAGCATTCAGAATACGTGCAACAACCACTGCATCAGTTATCTGAGTATGAAAAAGGTTGCATACAAATAAGGCAGAGAAGAAAACCATGGCCCATGAAATAATTTCACACTTCACAAAATTGTGCCAGAATATTTACATGAAATGTACAAAGACACAGAGACCAAGAAAGAATGCATCACACAAAGCATTCAAATTATCATCAGAAAGTACATATTCTAACATTTTTCACCTTGCAGCAACAATGAATCCACCATTAGGGTTTGAAATAAGCAGTCTATTGGATCCTTCATCCAAGATTTATGCAAATTAGGATTAACCATATTGCCATCTTTCTGTAAAACGTGTATAAAATAGAGTTAAAGCCCTAGCCAAGTTCTAGGCATGCATGTTTGGAGAACAAATCCGACAAGTTTCATATTATCTTCAAAAAGTAAAATATTTCCAGTACTGTTGATGAATTAGTTCCATTAAAAACAACCATAAAGAAGATGGAAGTCATCAAAAGTGAGCGAATCAAAAGCAGGACCACAATTCTCCAGGGAAGACAAGAAGGCTTAATGTCTTAGATGTGAAAATGTAAAAATAAGCTATCTGTCAAGAACAAAAATTTGTATTAATGATCAAGCTCAAAGAACCTGTACATCTGTAAGAAGGTATAATGAGGTGCTGTTCTTCACAAAAGATTTTGTTTTATGACTACAAAATTATCCTTGGACCACAAAAGCAGCATGGAAATCAAAAGAGATGAGAAAGAGACAACCCTTAAAATAGAAACGAAACTAAATAACTGACAAAATATAAAACATTCTTGAGCATTTCAACTACGGTTCTTTAGAGATATTGTTTATTCATCCATTCCACAATCTCAAATAAGTATGAGAAAAAAATAAGATTACATTTATGTAATAATCAGATGAAAATTCAATATAACCAACAGAAGATAAGATATATATGTTACCCCTGTTCTTTGTTGGTTTAACCCTCCACTTGTTGCAATAAGCAAGTATCCATTAGAAGACCGCTCACGTACAGCAGCTAGATTTTCAGTAAAACAAAAAAAGATACATGAGCAGTTAGGTATGGAGCAACATCTACATGTGTTTCATTCTTCACAGCACGGTAATGAAATTAATAATCTATCTTAGCATTTTCAAGATAACCAGTGGAATTGGTTGTTGAAATCATAGACATCTTGCACAAGCATCATTCTTCATGGAATATTCAGACAGACAATAGATCCCACCGGTACTTGTTCCCAGTCACTTCAAAGTGCAACCGGTGCCATTGACAAACATTTACTTTGATGAAGAACTGAAGATAGTTAATAAATTCACAATTAAAAGATTGTTGGATACTCTCAAGAGTAGTTACATAACATTCTATAGCAGGTAATCTAGCAATGGTTTCCTATAGGTTGCCTGTTTTCTTGTTTCAAATAAGTTGGATAGAACATATCAAAAGAGCTTGTCATATACAGATGTATCATATCTTTCTGGTAGTGTAAATGCATATTTAATGGTTTAGAGAAGTTTCCCTCTACAGCACACGTAAGAATAATTGATCTGTTACAAGTTGAAGGGGCTAGAAGGGCTAGGGGCAGACCAAAAAGGGCTTGGGTCAAACTAGTAAGAAATGATTTAAGCTCTCATAATTTAACAATGGATATTGTAGTATTTCCATTAACTCATATTACTAATGCCATTTAAACTAAAACAATGCTAATTGTTGTTTTTTCTTTTATTTTCACAACCCAAACATCCTAGCTAATCTGCTAAGCCTTAAAATTTTCAGACTAGTTGACTCTACTCCCTATATTCCACCAATTAGTTTCCCAAAAGAAGACAAAGTTGAAGAAAAAACGAAGTACACAGAAATGACTTCGTATTGGCAATGTCACCCTTCCAATAGCCAATTTTAAGTTGTTATGCCTAAAATCCATATTACCTACTCAAAAATTTTTTAAGTAGACCTCATACCAGTATAAGTCTAAGGTAGTATAAGATATACTAAGATTTGCAAGTTAAAAGAGAAATGTCGGTCCCTTTCTAGTAGCTAAAATAAATTAAGAAAATAACTTACAAGTGAAATGAGGGCCTTTATTACTACATCCATAGTAGAACTTTGAAGATCTTGACTTCCATATATCAATTGGTGCATGACGACCTCCTTTCTGCAGCATTTCCATTTTAGTATTATTCAACTGTAGTAATTCAACTTGAGTAAACAAAGCATGGATTGCAGATCTTCTTATCAACACAGAATGCAAGGGAAATTATCTATGAAAGAGAGACATGACAAAATAAACCTAGAAGAATCAGAGAGTGAGATTCACAGAATACAGTCCTTATACACATAAATTTGGTACTTGGCAAAATCTTTTAGATCCACAATTCCTAGAACTTTTGCAATTGATAAAGTTATCTAATTACAACATAGTTATTTTAATCAAGCTTTATTGACCTGAAGAAAAGGGGGGAAATGGTCCAAGGAACAAGGATATGAAATGATATTGGTGTTCTTCAAGCACCAAAAACAGCATATTTGAGAAACACCAGGTTGTAGAAAAGGTCAAATGAGGCATCTTTCACTCTTTTGATGCATTGTGCACGCAAGGATTCCTAGAAGCTAGAGCATTTCTACTGGAGCTAATCTCTTTCAGTAAATATGATCATTGTGCATTATATTGCCCTTTTCCTCCTTATCCATTTGCATCTCACTTTGTCCTTCCTAAACATAAATATAGGAACTAAAAAGTGCATGTGCAATGGCTCAATCTTAACGGGACTGCGAAAACCATATAGAGGTGCTATTGAAAAAGGAAAGAGAAAAGAAAAATCAGAAAATGAAGTTGAATGGAATAAATGTAAGAAACCGACCAGTAACGGTTGTGGTGGTTGAACCATTGTAGTAGTAAAGCCACAAAACAAGAAGAATTTAACTCCAGAAACAACAAATAGGATCAAAGAAAAACAGAAAAAGATCTGAGGTTTGGGTGAGAACAGAACAAATTTTCCACAAATAAAGATCAACAAGCGATTCCCAGGAACATCCAAGGCGGCAATATAGTCCTCTAAAAGGCCCTTGATGAGAATCTTACGGATGTCCAAGGTCCATCCAATTTCAGATGAGACTGATTTTGAGCTCGTTACCTGGATTTGTTTATTTTAATTGTTCATTTATTTTACCTATTAAAGAAAAGAAATAAGGCAGACGGTAGTGCAAAGTGCGATGCAGAATTCCCAAATCACAAGGATACATATGATAATGATAGTAACTATAACTGGATGCAGAAACCTTGTCTAAAATCCAACTAGTTAAACAACAGGGGAAGGAAATCAGATTTTAGTGCTTGTAAGAATACATCGTACTTCTTCCTTCCGCTTAGCATGCGTGGAAAAAGAGATAAAATTGTACTGCATTATGCTACTGAATCAAAGAGATAGAGAGTTCTAGTTGGCAGATGCTCAAACGTACCAGTCTGGAGTAGAATATACGGGTCATAATCAGACGATGAGAGTACCAATCGAGATCAGAGGCAACATGTCCAGTGAAAAGCGAAATTAAACCTAAAGCAAAAAGCATCAAGCCACACATGACGGACCAAGAGATTGGCTTCTTCTGCGATCTCCAGAAAAATTGGTTCTGCGAATGTAGCAAAGCCAAATTAGCCGGAGAGAGCTTTAAGCTGTGAAGACTACATAACAGCGCCTTCCCCACGTCCATTGAGCTGCAAATGGAGCCTCACTTTCATAATAACTATAAAAACCCTAAAGAAAGTTCTGAAATAGTATCCTGAGCAAACGCCATTAAACACTTGTCATTGTGTGCTGTGATCTGAACCACATAATATGTTTTAAGCAGCGGAGTCAGGTTGATATTTAAAGAAGGTAACGAATGACCTGTCCGGAAGCATTGGAACCTCTACGTGTGGAATCTAAGTAAGAGAGAAATTAAAGGTAACCAATGGAGACAGTAGACCAACAGTTCTGAAACCCTAATTCTGCAACTGCTTGACTAGAGCTTCCAAAATGCGCAGAGAGAGAGAGGAGAGAGTTCTTCAATGATCGAAGAGTTTCTTACTTAAATAAACGAGCTGGGAAGAGGAGGAATGGTGGAGTCCGTGCAAAGAAAAGTGGAATATCGGAAGTTCGTGTCGATTTTGTAATTATCGCTGTATCGCAGATGCAGAGAGAGAAAATAAATAAATAAAAAGGTGGCCATGGGGAATATCTACTGAAATAAATTACATAAGTACGGAGATATTCTCAACGGCAGGCTGTTGGAACGGGCTTTGCCCTGACCGAAGCCGGACTCGGCCATGGGAGGTAAAAATAACTAACCCAACGTTGGCCCTTCTGTGGCTGACTGGTTGTGAGCTCAAAATTTTGGAAATTCAATGGTAGGGGAGGGGTATAATTGGAAATATGGCGTAATATAAAGGGTGGTTATTGTCTTGTTGTGTTAACTGGTAATAAGGTACGCATCCCTTGCGAAACAGTAATTACTGTGGGGAAAGATTGGTTGCGCATCATAGTTGTACGTACTACGTACATCAAATCAACAAATATGAGACGAGAGAGTTCCATTTATCGAACGGTGCTGATCAGTTAACCAGCTATGGATTTGATGGTTTATCGAACGGTGCTGATCAGTTCCATTCAAAGTTTATTGGTATAGTTGAGTAACGTACAACCTGTAAGAGTTAAATGTGGTTTATTAATTTGGCCAACTAACTTTACACTATTACAGACACCGGTAAAGTGTTGAAAAACAATGGAGGAGGTTTGGGAAGGTATAGTAGGAATGTAGGATGATTGCTCATTGCTTGCTTTGCTCTTTTTGTTTGTTTTGGGGTTGGGACTTGGGGGAGCACTCAGAGCAGGAAAAATGGAAAATACCGTGTGGGGGTGGGCCCTCTCTTTGTCCTATCCCACGGTTGAGACTTGAGAGATAGAGGCGAAGCGGGACCATCTGATCTTGTTCATATATTTTGTTTGTTTCCTGGACGGTCCATCGAGGTTGGTCGATATTTCATTCCCAATGACTAAAGAAAGTGGTAGGGTCGAAGGTAGTAGGTTAGTAGCTGATTGGGAGAGAATGATAGATGGATCGTGTACGTCACGTCTTTTCCACTCCAAGACCTGAAGACCGTTCGTCGACGCATGGAGATAATGGGTCATTGCTCAGCTGAACTGAATGGTTTATTGATTTCTCTTTTTTGAATAATTTATTAACTATAAGTTTGTATTCAGATAATTATTAGCCAAATCAAACAACAGAGTTCATGCAACAAAATCAGCAGGCCAATTTGGTGGGGGACTGCCACCAAATGTTAAACCCACCTAAACCTTTTTAGTGACGTGAGCTACCTAATTAAAATCGAATTTTAATTTAATAGAAAAGTAAAGTATATTAAGAAGTTGACAAGTTGTGAACCATTTAATCTATAAAATTAATATCTATTGATTGTTAAGCTCTCAAATATTTTATTGTTTAATTAATTTATTCACTAAAAACAAATAAGTTATTCACTTCAATCACTTTAGAGTTCAAACTGTTATAACACATTTAACGTCAAGGGTATAATAATCAACTCAATTTAAACTTTAGCCACTAAGGCTGCGTTCAGAAACTATGCAAATATGTAGAGTATAAAACGATTTATATAAATTGTAAAGTTAGGTCAATTTTACACTAATAAATATATCTTCTTACCATAATGGGTGTAAACATAAATTTCAATAAAATATGTCTGTTTTTTATCAAAAGTCTATTTGAATGTAAATTTACTTTTTTCTTACTAATGTACTTTTGGCTCAGTTTGAAAAGAGTATAAATACAAATATATATAGTGTAAATACATATAAAATAATATAAAATATAAGGTTTTACATTCCACATATTTGCATTTGTACTCTTTCCAAACTCAGCCTTTACATCTTATTATTAATGTAAATATGCATTGGTCTGTCATTTGTCAATACATAAATGTAATATTTTCAAATACAAGCAAAAGTGAACCAGAATACATAATTTACCCTGAACCGGGATTTACACTCCATTGCATCATTTTCAAACGCAACCTAAGGGGGTGTTTAAGGTCTGATTTGGTTTGAATTATTGAAGATCTCAAAGTAAAACCAATAAATTATAGAGCAAATAACCGATAACCCCAGTGTCAGAATTTGTAGGTTCAAAGTATATTTCGGGTAGGTGCCAGATTGGAATTGATGCCAATTTATGGGCAGGTATGGATGTATGGGATGTGTTTTTTTGACGTTTTGAATATTTATAGTTGTACAGTGGGAATCAGAAATCTGCATTGGATGTATCCGTACTTCTCCATAAATTATAGTCTGATAAATTTTCAGACCAAACTAAACTGTTTTATAAATCAAACCATTTTATTATGATTTATAAAATAATATTGAAAGATGCCCTAAAGGGATGAAGGGGGGGGGGGNGGGGGGGTAACAGCAGGTTTTTATAATCTAATAAATTATAAATGCAACATGGGCAGAGGCAGAGGTAAATAAAAGAAGAAAGTAAAGGAGTGATGAAGGAGGGTCCTCCTACATCTGCCAAAAAAACAAACAATAAAAAAGGTGGAGAAGTCAGTAGTCTAAGAGCATATTGATGTGGTTCAAAATGCTTTAATTGGAATTCACCTTTATATGAAAAAGAAGGGAGACATGTCTCCTGGAGTGGCGTGGCTAATGTGGACATAAATGAACGACAAAAGAAACGATTGAGATTGATTACCACATGCAATAATGTTGCTGATGCTGATGATACATTGCTGCTACTGTATCAGGAAGCAAAGAAAAAAAAAACGAAATGATTTTCCTTTTTTGTTTTGTCGTTTTAATTTCTTTATTTGCACATAATTAAGGGTGTGATTTGAGCCAAAGTTATCCCCAGTCCAATAAGGGAAAAAAGATAGTTGAATTGGGTCAGGTGAAGGTCGGGTTCAGTTTGGGGTTGAAAAATATGAGCCTAACTTGGTTCGAATTGGGTTAAAGTTTGGATGTATTAGTGATGCTCAATTAGGGCTGAGTGATTAACAAAAACTGAAAAATCAAATCGAACCGAAAATTCCAGTTAATGGAATTGATTGGCTTGATTTGGGTTAACCTGAAAGAAAAAATCGATGGTTAACCAAGCTGATATCATATTTATAATGTATAATATATTTATATATTTATTTATAATATATTATAAATATAAAATTCTAAAGAGTTGAATTAGTCAAAAACTGAATCGGTTAACTGATTGATTTTGGTTCAAGATTTCATAAAAATAGAAGATCAGTTTCATCTAAAAAAAGCCTACACGGAATTGTGAGCACCCCTATGTTCAATCCACTGCATAGATACATATATACTTATGAATTCACAGGCTGGGCTTTGCCTTTTTAAAAATTAAAAAAACTACTCTTGAGCCCAAAGCTAAAGATCAATTTGAACACAAATTCTATAATATATTATCAAGCTAGGTTTAGGCTCGAACTGTGCTTATTTGAAAAAGCCTGGGCTTGAGCTTGACTCGAAAAATAACTGGACCCGAAATTTAAAGCCCAAACCAGAGCTTGTAGGCTTAAAAAATTTGTTTAAGCAACTGGCTTGGCTGGGCCAGTCCATTGGACTATATATATATATAACTTAATATTAAGTTTATAAAATACATTGTTGTCGTAGCTAGTTGAACGTATGTCATATTTGGAAATATAGATAATTAGATTAGAATTAAAGAGAATGTAATGGATGATTAGTTCAGAAGTGAGTGTTGACAAAGTCGAAGCGAAACCGATGGAGAGGGGGGG
>NW_010729110.1:3762791-3811553 GCF_000365185.1 Nelumbo nucifera | reverse complement strand
GTCCACCAAAAAGTGAAAGTTGTGGGTCATCAGGAGGTAGTCACCACACACGGTGTCCGGTGACCCGGCCGGGTGTATAACTGTAAATCAGTATATGCCTATGGATCAAGTTTCAGTTCCAAAAAAAAGAGTTTCAGTTCAGGGTCCTTGTCAACTCCTCATGTTACTTTGCCGACTCATGCATAGTCATCCTTTGCCATGGTCAAAGTCAAATAAGTGGCCCCTCTCGTGGCCCTGGGGTCACAACTCACACGGTTGGTGCCTTTAGGCATTAGATTTTTACTTTGCCACCACCAAACACAGAATCAAAACCACGCACTCTTCGTAACCTAAAAAGTTGATAGAATATAACGTAGACAAACGGTCTCCAACCTTACGAAAAAATAAAAGTAGAAAACAAGAGAGAGAGAAGACCACAGGCCCAGCCAGGCAGCCACAGGCCACAACATTGATCAATTCAAAATCTAAAATCCAAAATTAACAGATCGAATTCATTCTCGCTAAAAAGACTTAACAATACAATCCACATCCACTAGGCACTAGAATAGGATTAGGTTTTGTTACACGTTTCAATTAGTTAATTAATTAAAGGTTAATAAAATATTTAAAGCTGGCGATAACAATCATGATCCATATCCATGCAGGAGGAATAAACTTTTCATTTGTTAGAGAAAGGCGTTGGATGTCATAAATTTGGTTGTTTTGTTTACAGAAATAAGAGCAACAAGTTGGTGTTATTTAAATTTTAAAGACGACGGGACGTAGGGCTTCACAATGCCGTGATCCAAAAACTAATGGCGTGAAACACACACAGTCACACACACTCCCAAACCGAGGCCAATATTCTTGCAGCTTACACTACACCACCGTTTTAATAATTAAACAAAATAGCCCATTAAGAGGCCAGATATATAAATA
This sequence comes from Nelumbo nucifera, assembly GCF_000365185.1. The sequence continues at coordinate 3,810,635 of NW_010729110.1, read as the reverse complement.
TAATTTATTATCTGGAAACTCACAAACTGGCAATTTCAGCTTTCAGGAGTTGCCCTCAAAATCTCAGCTGCTAGCTTGTTCTGGTTTGTTAATGGAGTAACCTTCCAATTCCATTCTAGCACGTACTTAAAATAGTATCTTTTGCAACTCTGTCCCATTTATTTTTCTTTCAAAGCACTTGTCTTAAAGCAGGAGGCTATATCTGGGGTTTCAGGGAGCAATTAATTCCAAAACCATGCGTTCACTTTGCATTAATAAGTTCGGGGTTAAAATATATTTTCTTCTTCAAAATTTTCTCACTTTCTCAATAAATCCATTCACAGTCACTGTTTTTAATTAAGTGAATACTGTACCCTCTTTGCATTAATGTGGGAACTGGATCCACAATTAAGTGAATACTGTACCCTCTCCTTGAATTATCATTATTAAAATCTCTTTTAAAGTTTAGTAATTATAATCATTTCCTTTAAACTTTTTAATATAATTGTAAGTAGATTTCTCTGTTAGAATCCTCTAACAAAAGATATGAATATATCCAAAACACCCATACAGATACTCTTGATCAAAATATTTATTTTCTATTTTTTTTTCCGGCCAACCATTAAAGTGGGCAGTGGGGAAAGGGAGAAAATACATAAAATACTATGATATAAGTAGAGATTTTTGGGTCGGGGGATTGACTCCCCGGGGTCCCTCCTAAGTCACCCCTGCTCTCTCTCTTGTTTATAAACTTTGTATTGTTTTTTTTTTTTTAATGTAAAAACCAGTGTCAATGATAATATATAGGTATTTTTGATATTTTTGTGCCTCTTGATAGAGGATTCTAACACAATACCTATTGCAATTATATCAAAAAATTCAGAGGTCATTACAATAACCAAAATTCAAAGGAGATCTCAACAATAGACGGGAACTTTACCCAAAAATTAAATTAGAATCTTCTGATGCGGTGTGTGCGTGGCATTAGCACTGCCAAACAACAATTTCTCCGACCATTCAAGGTTATGTACACGCCCTAGCCACACCGGCAGTTAAGCACCATTGTCCCAAGGGACCAGAACATTAACTTCTGTTACAATAAGGAGATTCATCCACTAAAGTTGCACTCATTCTATCGAGGCTGAAGCGGTGATATGACGTACAGTTAAATGGATCCTAGTTTGTTTATGTAATAAGTACGATTATCCCGTCAAGGTTTTGATGGTAGGGGTGTTATTGGACCAGTTTTTGGATGGATCCTATCCAAACCAAAATCGATTTTGATAAATTGGACAGACCAATAATACATAATGAATTAGACTAGTCCAGACTTTATGCTCCAAAGTGTTTATTGAATTGGATTGGATCTGATTGATTCATATCTGGTCCATTGATAGAAGATAAGAATATAGGTGTCAATGAATCGGGTTTAGATTAGAACCAATATTCTAAATTAAAACAAATTTAAATAGATTGGATAGTCTAGACATTGAATAGGACCAGTCTAAAATGGTCCAAAATATTCATTGGATTTGATTGGACCGGGTCCATTTGTAATGGACTCACATTAGACTGGATTGGATTGGACCACCAAATCCAGTCCAACTGACACCTCTATTTGGAGGTACAATGTATTACTCTCAGTTCGGAAGGAGTACAAATAAAAATATGTAGAGCGCAAAGACCTTATATTTTGTATTTATACTATACATATTTATATTTTGTATTATTTTAGATGTATTTGATGATCAATAGAAACATAAGATTCTCTCTACTTCCTTCATTGGCTCAAGGATAGTACCGACACCACCACTATCTCCCTTTTCAAGCTTATCTTGTGTGGATCAACAACCTGTTCCATTCCAGCATCACACCTGCCATTAATTCAAACTAACCATGGAAAAGAGGAAAGATTTGTCGATTAAGCTATGTTTGGTTTGAAGGAAAAGTAGGGAAAGGAAGGGAAAGGTAAGGAAACCTTTATAAAGCTTGTATAGGTTTCCTTACTTTTCCCTTCCTTTCCCTACTTTTTCCTTCAAATCAAACACATCTTTTAGGTCAGCAATGGGAAAGGAAGAATAGGAAGGGCTTGCCTCAAGAGACAAGAGGAAGTTTTTCATTCCTAAGGCTGTGTTTGTTTGCAGTGCAATTTTATTTGCATTAGTATAAATGCATGGAAGTGCAATTGAAAAGAATGCAAATTCTAGTTAAATTTTGTTTTGGGTTTTACTTTATTCTATTTCAGGGCTTATTTTACTTGGCTTGTAATGCAATCAAACAAAATAAGGTAAATTTTGAAATAAAAATGAAGAATTATAATTTGCACCAAAAACTTTTGCACTACTATGATTTTGTATCAGTGCAAATAAATTTGCATTGCAACCAAACACAACATAATTGATTTGAATTGGAATCCAATAAATGTATAGTCCTACCATGTATCTTACCACTTATAATCCAATGCTAGACTATCCATTCAGTGTGTGGACGTCTTTATTGTGCATGTTTTTATTCCTCTTTTATGCTTTATTCTTCTATTATGTCTGATTCTGCACTATTTATTGTAGTTTTTTGAGTAAAAGACATGTATTTTCATTACACTATTCCTCCTTGAAAAAAAAAATGGTTGATCTAGATTATCAGTTGAGTGAGTGATTAATCGCCTATCCAAACTATCTGTTGATACACATGGACTGGTTTTGGGTTGGACTCTGTCCAAATCAAAATCCATTTGAATGAATTGGACGGACCAATAAGACATATCAAATTTGGACGGATTGGACAGACCAAATGACATATTGGATTGGACTTGGTCCGTCCATAATGAATTTATATTGGATTGAGCCAATATCTGGTCCATTGATAGAAGATAAGAACATAGGTGCCAATGGACTAGGTTTGAGTTGAAACCAATTTAAATTAATAGGAATTTGAACTAATTGAATTGTCTCTGGACTGGTCCAAAATATTCATTGGATTGGATTGGACCAGGTCCATTTGTAATGGACTCACATTGGAATGGACCAGATTGGACCAAATCAGTCCAATTGACACCCCTAGTTGTGAGGGAGGTGGGGAGAGAGAGTATAAATACAAATATGTACAATACAAATACATATGAGTCTTAGGCTGTGTAGCCTATGTTTCATTGAAAAGCAAATAAATTTGTGCCATGGAAATGATTTGAGTGTAAATTCTGAGCTATTTTTATTTCAAATTTTAGCTTACTTTGTTTGACTACATACAAATGAAGTAAATTAAGACATGAAGCTGAATAAAGTAAAGTCCAAAACAAAATTAAACAAGAATTTTCATTTTTTTACATTTGCACTCCCATGCATTTGTACTAGTGTAAATAAAATTGCACTGCAACCAAACACAACCTTAGGCTCAATTTGAAAAGGGTACAAATACAAATATGTATAGTACAATTTTATTTGCATTAGAACAATTGCATGGGAGTGCAAATGAAAAAAAATACAAATTCTCGTTTAATTTTGTTGTGTTTTATTTTATTCTGCTTCGTATCTTAATTTACTTCATTTGTACTTCAATCAAAAAAAAAAAAGCTAAAATTTGAAATAAAAATAGATCAGAATTTACACTCATATCATTTACACTGCCATAGTTTTGATAGGATAATTGGACAGAAGCGGAAAAGGAGATGGTAGTTCTAACTTCTGGCACTAGGTGTCATGTCTCTCATGTCTCAACTGCCAATTAGGGTTGTTCATAAGAAGACCCAACCCGACCAAACCGACCAATCCGAACCGACCCAACTCGAATCGACTTAGTAGTCAGTTCCTAGTTAGTAGTTACAACCTACTTAGTTCCTACTTAACTAAGTTGTCTCTATCCTAGTTACAACCTAACTTAATTTCTAGTTTTCTAGTTAGGAATGACATTAATGGCAAGTATTGTAAGACAACTAGACCAGGAATTTTTTTGGAAAATTTTAAAGAATAAATCAAAGGATCCTAGTTTCTATGGTCTTTTACACCAAATAGACAACCAATTACAATTAGAATTATGTGTCATTTTTTACTTAGATTAGAAGGTTTCTTGAAATATACAAATTCCAGTCTTCTTTATCTAATACAGTTTGACTTTCTATTTTCTTGATAACTTCTATTCTAACTTGGTCTGCCCCCCTTAGCCCATCAACTCAAGCACAATCTCTAATACAATTTGACTCTCAAGAATAAAAAATTTGAAATTTCAATTTATTACCATGATTGAACTTAGAGCCAAAACTGACCCAAACCGACCCAACCTGACTCAAACCGACTAGGTCGGTTTTGCTTAACATAGGGTCGGTTTTGATTTCAATTTCAGGTAACCCGACTAGGTCAGATCGGTTGGAAAAATCTCAGTAATCCGACCCAACCCGACCCATGAATAGCCCTACTGCCAATCTTTCCATTTTTTAATATAATTTTCAATACGTTAATGTAAGAGAATAGCGTCACGGGGGTAGTTCTACAGCGGAAGAAACCCGTGTGGCGTCCAGGCCAAGGTAGGCCAGGACAAGCCTTTGTGTGCTTAGAGGCTAGGAGTTGCCCGATGGGATGGCTCCACCAAGGTCAGTAGCACTGGATCATAACCTCAAGTCGCATGGCCGAGGCACTCTGCTGGCTCTGGCCGGTCCATGGGAGGCGCCACTTACGTTCTAAAGGGGGACAACCATAATGCAAGGCGACTGTGCGCCGAAGAGGTGACTTGGCACCGATGTGAAGGGTCTCTTGTATGCCGATGATTATGGGCACCTGTGTGCCATGTTGATAGGCAACTGCTTGGGCCGGAACACACCCGTGTGCTAGAGGCAACGAGGTACCTCACTCAGCTTGGGCAAGGGGCTGGCGTGGAGAAGGGTCATGCTTGAGCAAGGCCCGCATGCCAAGCCTCCCTTGAATGTCGGCAACGCAGTGCCGGTCCAACACTATCCCCATGAGCATGTGTGCGCCCATGAGGAACCCTGGTAGCCATGCTAGCCATTAACTAGGGCCGCCCTGCAAGGGATGAAGGTCTAAGAGTGCCAAGGTTAGGAACCCAAGTAGGTCGACCACCCCTCAAAGAGTACGTTAAACTTTTGGTGGTCTGCCTAAAGATAAAATCAATTCTCCCAAAAATCTTACAGGCGAAAATGACGATGATGTCCCTTAACGTAAGCCTGCCAAGCGTAGACAAAACTAAACCTAACAGAAGGGCGCTTGATGTCCGTTGATGCAAGAAGCACATGTGAAATACACAATTGAGTGTGTATTTCACACGAGGGCCTATACTCAATTCAGCACGCTCAATATAACCTTCAACATAATTGGCCGAAGTGGAGATGGGCAGGCTGGAAAATGACACCTTAGCCCAGCCAGAACCTGGTTTTTCGGTTCTAAAAGCCCATTGTCTTTTCTTGGGCTTTCAATTAATTCCTAATATAAATTAGTGGGCTCGAGCTTGAGTCTAGCTCGATTTCTCAAAGCGATCTTTCTCACCGATAATTTTCCATCAGTCCAACCTTGTTTGAGTTTGAGTACGTCTTGGGCAAGAGTTCACTTTGGTTTTTAGAGCTGGGTTAAAATCTCAAGGCGTTCGATGTGTTTTTTGGGTTGTGGCTCCACATTGAACGGTCAAATCCAAATTCATTGTGGGCCATAAATTGCATTTAACTGTCTAATTCTCTCTCATTTTACTAGGTCAAACAATGGACAAAAGCGGGCAAGTTAGGACTATGAGGGAACAAAAGCCTTACAAACGGAGCCAAATACTAATGGTGTATGTCTTTGATTTCGTGGGCGTTTATGGATAGGCAGTTTGTTTAAATGTTTATTTATATTTTTTTATTTTAAATATTTCCTGTTATAGGTATATAGTACTCGCTCAGAACTTCAGAGAACATCAAACACCAAAACTAACACTAGAAAGTTGCATGCGAATAACCAATAGTCAATCCTCATGCTATGATGAACCTGCAATGCACAACAAGCCCTGCGATGAACTCACAATGCATATCGCAAAATCACGATAAACCTGCGGTTCACCGAGCCCACTCGGTGCCTAAACCAAAAGAAACCACGACCGAACCCACCCAAGGGCTCCACGCCTGTTCGAACGTGCGATGAATTTATATCCGCTAAAACATGCGATAAACCCACGACTTACGAGCCCACTCGCGACCCAAACCGAGAGAAGCCCGGGCTGAGCCCATGGCGAGGCCCGCACGCGCCCATAGCCATGTGGAACCTACAACATCAAAAGACGTAGCAAGACGCCACATGGGGTTAACAAGACACCGCCCGTCAAGCGGTGACGTCATTAATGCCACATCAATTAAGATAAATTGTGCAAGAGGTAGTAGCATACGTGAGTAATGAAGGGTCTTGAGGAAAAGGAAAGCTGATCCATGGGAAAATCCTTATGAGACACGTGGCGAACCCCCGATGGGGCACTTAATGATTGACTGCAAAATCCAATATTCTCTTTCCCGATACGTCACAAGTACCCTTATCTCAACATTCAACATCCAACACCCAAGCATTCTTTCACTTTGACTCCCTACCCTAGCATCCTTAGCCAAAAAAGCCAACTTCCCAACCCACCGGGCTCTCTTTGTCTTTCAAAGAGACCGCTCCCATCCAATTACCCAACCTACACATGTTTTTGTTGTTTGGTTGGATTTCATTTTAAATGCTTTTTTTTTTCTTTACATCAAATTAATATCAATTAAAGTATATCATATTAGCATTTAGTTTCAAAAAATGCTAATTTGTTAGGAGAAACAAAAATTTGACGTTTTCCCAAATGTCTCATATACAGAAATCAAAGAATTTCAATTTTCTATAATTTATTTGATAAACAGTGAAACCAAACAATTGTTTCATTTTATTTTATATGCAATAAACGCCAATGTCCATGTGGCACTGATGTGGTGGCAAAACCAAATAGAACCGGTATGAGAGCTGATTAGCTAAATTTCGGTCAAACAAGTTTACTTTTTTGGAGAATGAGGTTCATCCCATGATCATCAGAATTTTTTGGGTGCCAATTCGGAATTGATGCCCGGGCATTGATGTATAAAATAGGGTTTTTGACATTTTGGATGTTTATATTCAGAAATCTACATTGGGCCTATCCATACTTTTCCCCGTACTTTTTCGTTTTCGGCACAAACAGGCCAGCAAATAGGGACTAGCACTAGGCAGGCTATCTTTATTGCAGATCTGAAAATAGGGCCTGCCATCATTAGAATTTCTGAAAATCAAATTGGAATTCTTGAATTTGATTTCTTTTATATTGAGAAGTAACCATTACAACAGTCCTATAGTTAATCTCTTGTAACTGGTAAAACTCTGCAACTAGATTGGTTGTTGTCATCTGGTAATTCACTTATACGGACGAATCATTTGAAAAGCCATGGAATTTAGCTGGTCTTATCACAGGGCCCTCTTTTCCAAATTTCAATTCGATTGATTTATTTGGTGTTCAGTTTGTATTGGACAAGGTTGTTGTACTTTAATTTGCTTCTTTTGTGACTGGATTGGAGCAGATTCTATTAAAAAGTTTCACTAATAAATTGGAGCAGATTCTTTTTACAGAAAGGGGTATACTTTTCAGTGCCCGTTCGAGTTATAAATACAGGCTATGGACGACGGTTCAGGCAACTGCATCAACACTCAACAGAGCTTAATTGATATCGAAATTGAAGCCCAGCTCTGTTGCAGGTATCAGAAGAAATGTCTCGTTCAAGTTACATGTCATCATGTCTATATGTGGTGGGCTACTTGAATCCCGTTTAGCCATTTCTTCTGATCAGTGCCATTCAACCAGGTCCTTTGCGCTCTGCTCCCAGCTCTTCTTCTCTGGCCCTTCAATTTATAACAGATCATGGTGTTGTAAATGGTCTTTTATGCTCTTGAACAAACCATTTCAATCTACTTTCTGTAATTTTATCACCTATTGCAAGTATTCCTGGGTTTCTTTGTATGACTATTATTCCAAACTGTCTTTCCGAATCTTGCCACTCATCCATCTAACCATTATTTCAATCACACTAATTATTTAGACATACTGTCTTAATTATCCAATACTACACTATTTTATAGAATTTTCGGATCAAAAGCGGTATTCATTTATTGCATAAACATCAGTTGTTTGTTTGGGTATAAATATGAAACCTTTAATTTGCGTACCAACTGTTTGTTCACATTCCCTGAAACATTTTCTTGTGGAAAATGCCTCTAGTTAAAAAACGATGAAGTGTCCTACCGAATAAAAAAAGAAAAACTGAGGAATGAAAACACAGAAGCGCTGGCAGAACTTGGGAAGAGAGAGAGCAGAGCAGGGACTGGCAAAACCAGTGTTCCGTCTCCTATCGAATTTAAAACGAGGGAGATTGAGGAAACAGAGTCAAGGCCAGTCGTAAAAGAGGTACGCGCCACATGCAGCAATCATGACACAGAGTACCATAAATGGATGACATTCCCGGCAGCTGATGTCTTTGTACGGATTCCTTTTCATGCAGCTCAACATCTTGGATAAAAGGTACTTTCTTTCTTATCTTTTGTTACTTGAAGCAGCCATGAACCTACATGTTCAATTTTTTTTTTTTTTTTTTTTGTTTTGTTTTGTAAACACTAACTGCAATGAGAATGGTTGCTGCATCTCAACTTGTTGTTTGCTGCTTGACTAACCCGTCAAACGTAAATTTATTTATTACCTTATAGTCTAGTTTTAGTCTTTCAGATAAACTTAGTTCAGTAATGAGGCACAAACCTTACCTTGAATCTTAGTAGATTGATTGCTAAAATACCTTTACAAATATAGGAGCAACAGTCACTTCTTGTGAGCATCGATTGACTCTTCCTAAAATCTCAGAAGACTGCTTGACTAATGAATACAATGTATTTACATTTTTACTAAGGTGAAAGAAAAGAGAAAAGAGAAAAGAGAAAAGAAAAAGAAAAAAAATTATTCTTTCCTCCAGTCCATTCTTTCAAGTCACAGTGTAAGTAGGCATGTATCCACTTCCCTAAGCAAACTACTGGTGGTGGATTGTGTTGCAGATGAAGCACGACTTGACTATGAATCTATGATGCAAAAAAAAAAAAAAAAAAACTGCAGAGCTATGTGAAGGACAAATCTTTCTGGATTTCAGAAAAAGGCACTCTTGCTGACAAGATCAGCCCAGGCGTCCTTAACCGACAAATTCAAGTAAATTAGTATCAGACTATAATAGTTCACCTCTTTGGTCACTATTAATCAACATTATCAAACCTTTTTTCTTTCAGAATGGACTTTTCCATATAATTGTTCTTCCATCTACATACATTAGTTTTTTCTTCTTCACCTTTTTCTTTTTCTCCCTGGCTTTTTTTGGCCCCCTTTGTTGACTTGTTGAGTTGAAGGGGTCCATGAAGGAATGTAGAAACAGACTTCTTGCTTCTTCATTTCTTGTAACCTTTCTCTTACCCTTTTTGGTTGGGTTATCTTTCTATTCCCCTGTGAATACTCAAACTAGGGAACATTAATGTTTTTTTTTTATTTTTTTTTTTACCATATCATATATCTAATGTAACTATAACCCAAAGCCCCTTTCATGACAGTATATCAATTAAACTAAATAATGATTTTTCCTATCAGATTTATTTTGTTTTGGTACAAAAGAAGGATACCAGATTTAACCTGATAATGATACACAACAGTACACTTGGCCTTAACCTGATAATGGACTGTTTAGAGATTGCCAGAAACCCGGTTCCAAGCTTCCAGAATTGATAAATAATGAAGGAAAAGATAGCTCAATTGAAACATTCTTATTTACTGTGAAAACAGAGATGAGAAGAGTAAATGCGATATTTCTATTGAAAGTTCTCATGTTGAATTCAGTCATTCAAAAACCAAGGATGGAATTCTGGTTTAAGAAGGACTTGGCAATGGCAGCACCCCTGAATTACTACATGGGAGTTAAAAAGTGAAGAAAGATAGTGGATAAAGAAAATACTAAAAAGATTAACACCAATAATTATGCCCTTGGAACTTTAACTCTCTGAAATCTTTACCAAACAGTTCCCGTGAACCAATGGAATTTAATAATCTTGATATAATAATAGAGACAATAAACATGTATTGGGATCAAAATGCTACTCAATCTGAATGGTAATACAGCATAGTTTCAGGCATGCAGCTACCAAGAAGCGCATTCTGTGATTCTGTTGTATGTATTGCTCCAGATTTCCAGTAATTGCAAATCATCAATTATCGTACGGGCAACAAGCCAAAATTTGCTCCACAGTGTGCTGACTCTTTTTCTGTCCACTTGTTCCAGAGAAACAGATACATCTGGGAACTGTGGAGTGTGGACCTATTCCAGGTGGAGGATAGTTTATGCAAACCTGTTCCACAATTTCTCTCTTACTGCAGGAACCTTATCACTTCGTCGATTTCTCTTTTGAATTTGCTTCGAGGATCTATAAACTAGCATAATCATCAACCTTCTGTTCAAGTAAACAAGCTTGATCACCTTTTTGCTCTGTGAGGAAAATAGCTAATTATTCTAGCTTCTAGTCTTGTAAGGGTACATCAATCTGATGAATTGGGACAACTGCACTGCTGACCTGCAAAGTGAAGAATAGCAGGCAATCTTCAGCTCGAGAGTTTAGTTTCTAATGAATGGCCAGTCGAAAATCTGTTCAATTTGAATAATTACTTGATTAATTATGGTGGATTGATCCCTTGGGACAAATTAAAAAAGAAAAGGAAAGAGAGAAAGTAAGAGAAATAAGTGTTATGCAGGCTTATTTAATTAAAGCTGATTGCTATTTATCTTCTCTAAAGCCCTGCTATATACAAATCTGGGATAAAAATCAACTTGTTCCAAAGAGAAGGAACAGACAAAAAGAAGTGGAATTGAATTTCTCTTTTCTATAAAGTGAGGTGCAGGGACGCATCCAGACAATAGCATTAGCAGAAAAGGAAGCCTGAGTGGGAAGAAAGATGGGTCTTTTAGCAGTTTAATGGTTTACTGTGGGCGATACAGGAAAAGATGGGGACTGTTAAAGATTGCCCATCATGTCCGAGGGTCCACAGAACTGATTCGTAATGCGTGGCAATGTACATCACCCATCCAAATTATGTGTATATCAAATGAATCAATCATCAGAATTTAAGATGTTGACTGGGCTAAAGAAAGATGGTTTTTGAGTAATGATACTGACTTTGGGGGTGTAGTGCATTTATTGGAAAAGCTCAGTTCCTTGTGGAAAGAATAGGAACAGGGAGACCCCATCACATGGTAACAGTGGAGGAAGGAGCAGGTTTGATCGTTAGGAAGTTTGGTGGTGATGGAGATAATTGAGACCCATGTGATCCTGAAAATGTCTTGTTGTCGACGTGTCCGATCTGATTAAGTGCAAATGGGCCTTCATCCATTGTCGTGGGTTGGGGGTGGATATGTTTTGTTGTTCATCTGCCAAACAGGCACCACGTATAGATATATTGCAGGGATCATTAGGGCAGAGGCCCCATGTAGGGGTGGCAAATGGGTGGGTTGGGTAAGGGTTGAATATCAACCCACTTGACCCATCAACTCACTATAACCCATCATCAAACCTAGTTAAAGGGTCATAACCCATCTTAACCCTAACCCACCCATATTGACCCTCTTGACCCATCATATTGACCTTTAACCACCCTGACCCATACTAATCCACTTACCTTCACTTATAAATATAAAAATGGATAGGGATGACCCGTATACACAAAATAATAAATTTTGAGAGAATAATTTCTTAAGGCTGTCATGTGACAAAAATGAGTCAGGTCAACCCGTATACCCGGAAAAGCAAAAATTGTAGATAAATACAGAAAATGCAAGAAAATATCAAAAAATTTGAAACTTTTGGAGAAAAAAATCAGAAAATATGCAAAACAATACCCGAAAATTGTAGGAAATGCAAAAAAAAAAACACCAAAAATTTGTAGAAATTGCAGAAAAATTACAAAAAATGCAGAAAATAACAGAAAATTTGCAAAAAAATGCAAAACTTTTATAAAAGTACTTATATAAAAGTGCTTTCATAAAAGTATTTTCATAAAAGCACTTTTATAAAAGCGCTTTTGTGCTTTTATGCTTTCATAAAAGTACTTTTATAAAAGTGCTTTTATGCTTTCATAAAAGTGTTTTCATAAATGTGCTTTCTTGTAAAAATACTTTCATAAAAGTGCTTCTATGCTTTCATTAAAGTACTTTTGTAAAAGTGTTTTTGTGTAAAAGTACTTTCGTAAAGTACTTTTATGCTTTCATAAAAGTGTTTTCGTAAAAGTACTTTAATAAAAATGCTTTCGTGTAAAAGTATTTTTGTAAAAGTGCTTTAATAAAAGTGTTTTTATGCTTTCATAAAAGTGTTTTCGTAAAAGAACTTTCATAAAGTGCTTTTGTAAAAGTACTTTTATAAAAGTACTTTCGTAAGTACTTATGTAAAAGTGCTTTCATAAAAGTTCTTTTCATAAAATTGCTTTTGTAGAAGTGTTTTTGCATGTGAACACGAAAGGTATTAAAATCCATTTTATTTTGCTTTTATTAACAAAATGAAATTTGGCATAGTGGTTTGGAAATGTAATACAATATTTGCATGCTAGGAGGTTTGAGTTCGAATCACTATATTTTCTAATTTTTGAGATTTGGCGAGTATAGGTAGAATTGACTTTGACCCAACCCATCCTGACCCTAACGGGTACCCTCGACCCAACCCACCCTAACCCTTTTCTACTGACCCTAATGGGTTGCTCGACCCATATTGACCCATCAATAAATTGAGTGGGTTTGGGTGGATTCCAAGGTGGATGAATTAGGTGGATCAGATGGATTGGGGTCAAGATTGCCAACCCTAATCCCATGTAATATCATGGTCCGGCTCCGGATCTGGTTGGTCCTCGCAAAAGTCATTTTAGGGTGGTGGTCGGTTGCTCAACTCAATCCGTGACTAGACTGGGCTGCCGGACGATTGGCCGTTGCCGACTTTATATATACAAAAAAAAAAAAAAAGAAAAATCTCCAACTTGACAGATTTGTACAGCACTGAAGTTCTTAGTGGTCCAGTTGCCACTATTTTAACGTTGTTTGAATTTCACCCCCTTTGGACATGGTCAAAATTTTACTTGAAGATTAGAAGATTAAGATCAGATTGAAAATTTGACTGACCCACCCAATTGGCTTGCTGCTCTACTTACAATGGGCTTTCTACGGTGGGGACCATTCCATGTGGCACCATCACACTTTGGGAGAAGCAAGTTGGACTCCTAACAGATTAACAGCAGCCTATGGCTGTTAAAAACGCAGAAGAATCTGGGGTCAGTGACGAAAAGTCGCCAAGCACTGGGTTTTGTCCAGGCTACTTACATCTGATCCTGATGAACATTTGGGTTTGGATCTTAAATGCTTACTGCAGAAGCAAGCTTGATTTTGTAAGAGTTCCATTTTTTTTAATGCATGCCGACAGGAAATGGAAGAAGAACATGTTACCCTCAACATATGTTGTACACCTGGTGTGCATGTGAGAGATGCAAGAGGCATGAGGGAGGAACTTACCTCAAAGAAACTGAACTGACCATAAATAATATCAGACCTGAATCTTCTGTGACAAGAAAACTATAAGGAGAAAAATAGATTAAAGGGAAAGAGCGTTTACTTCTCTTGTGTGTTATGACTGTAGGATCTTTTACTCATCCCAAAAGGCCACTACCCAATTCTGGCCTGGTCTCAGCTATCCAGGGCCTAGCTAGGAGTGATGGATTGACTGTTGTTGAATACGTTGAAGGGATCAATTGCATGAAATGATCCAAAAACTTTTAATCAATTCAGCTGGGCTGGGCGGGGGGTACAAGCAATCTTTTGTTTTATTAATGTTTAATGTCCGTCCACGTGCAGGCAAAGAAAGATAATCAGATTCTATCATCCTTTGAAGTTTGAAGCTGATTCTTGGTTCATTCTCTCTCTCTCACTCTTTTTCTGTAGCATGCATGGCAAGTTATAGGGAACTGTTTCAGGGGGTTCTTGTTGTCTAACTAGGGCCTGGAGGAAAAGCAGAAGAGTTGTGTTGCTCTCTCATCAGCATCAGCTCAGGTCAACAGAAAGAAGCAGAAGTGTGTGCATGCAATGCTTTCATTGAGCGTCTTTAATGTGCTAGGGCTACAGCTGGGTCGTGCATGAGTCCAATGTTTATGCTTTGCCACGTGTATCTTGTTTCAATTGACTCCCTCCCACCCAATGACCCAAGTGATTGGCTAATGCCACAAATCGACATGGCTAGATTATGACTCCTACTTATCTCATCTGTGAGCTCTTTTTTAGGAGCTTTCTTCAGCATTACAGGAATTTGTATTCCACAATCCCAACAAATAAAGCACAACGACGTTGTCCCCCCAATCATTTGAGTTAGCTGAGTTAATATCTGAGCTGGGTTAGTAGCCAAAAAAATAAAAAGTCGATCTGAGCTTGGCTCCATATCCATTCAGTAGTGGGTCCTTGATATCCTCTGAAAACGAGGCTTGAAACCCAAGATATTGCCTTGTTAACTTGAATCTTTTCCTCTTTCCCTTTCATCTGGAATTTATGAAGACACACTAGACTTTTGAGGTGAAAGAAGGGCTCTGCCTCTGCCACACGAATAAGACAAGGAAGCTAGGGCATCAAAGCTATTTTACCTCTGAGTGAGGGCCTTTTCAAAATGAACATTTTAGCTAAGCAATTAAGTCACATCTCAAATAAAATTAATACAATCTTTTAATGTGGCATGATGCAATCCAGGTAAGGTCTGTTTCTATTTGGGACCCAGGAGAAGATGATGCCAACTCAGAATCAAATTTTAATTTAGGAAAGGAAGTCACATCTCATACATCCATATCAAAGCACAACTTCCTTCTAAAATAGAGTGAGTGGTTTGTTTGGTTCAACCTCCTTGGGGTAGTTACAGAGAACTCTGGTCATTGCCTAAAACAACCACCCACCCTTAACATTTTATATATATTCATCACATGAAATAACAAGCATAACAGCATCTGATCTAAGTACTTTGAGACCTTCCAATCTTAGGAAGCATTGATTGGCATTAATTACTCTCTCATCTCTGCAAGAATAGAAACTACTAATCCTGAGAACTTCTTATTAGCTTTGCCACAGACATGATGCATTGCATGTTTTCTGCCCTATTTCAGCATTTTTACTACCCTTGCACTACTTACCTGGAGAAGCTTCTGTTTATGTTTGGTCTCCCCTTACTAATCTAAGATTGTCCATCTCATATAAATTCACTTCAATTGGGGGCATCTGTGCATGTCAGCTCCGTATCCTCCACCACATCTTGACTCTTCCCTCATGGCGTCTAGGGCTGCTAATGGCATCTGTTTGTCCAAATTCCAGTTCGATTCCATCCTATTAACGTTATCTGAATTTGATTGTACTAAATATAGATCCACTACCCCAATCTGATCTCGTACGATCCAAATTATATCTAACACATGATTTAGCTATATATATACATACGTCTGCATGGAACTAATTATTCATATTTAACATATAAAATTCCGATAATTAACATAGGTATTTTCCAATAGAACAAAAGTGGGTATTACCCAAAAAAACAAGCAGACTTCTCTCTGGAAAACATTTTCTACTTTTTTTTTTTTTTTTCTACCAGCTTCTGATAATCGCAAAATTCGTACCAGTAGAGCTATTGAATATCTTGTCTACAAGCAAAATGGAACTTCGCTTCCTTAATTGTATATGAAGCTGTTGCCCCAGTAGCGGGGCACTAATACCTCAACAACCTGCTTGATGGGTCATTTCTCAGCTCTAACTAACTGTCTATTGCGTAGAGTTTCTTAAATGATTCAACCATCCTCTCTACCAAGGTTGCAGCAACAGGCCAACGACAATAAGTCAATAACAATAATTAGTAACAGTCATGTAAGGATTCATTCCCCTTGAGAAAATCATAAAAAGAAAGCGGAAGACGAATACGGGTGAACCCGAATCCAAAAGTGCTAAGCTGGTGCAGTGGTCCCTAGTGCCATGGTGTTCACTGTCCATCATGGGTCGGAGATTCTGGGAAGGCAGAGCTGAAGAGAAAAGTCGGAGTCCTAGGTGGGGCTCACCACAGTGGGCTAAGCACAGAAGGTGGATAGCAAAGGCTCAAATGGTCCTACTGACCTGCTCTCACCATTACCCTACCTAATAACATAAAGTTGGTGAAGAGTAGTAATTCTCTATCTCTCTCTCTCTTTCTTTCTCCCTCTCTCCTCTAGAGTCTGGACTCTGGTTTCGTCGTCGGCCCACGGCCCACTGCGTCGTTTGTTAGGGCGTTCGGTTACCCGGGCCATATCTCTCACCCACAGACCGATACAGGGGTGACAGTAATGGCGTGTAGACGACAGCAGTACAAATCAGGAATCACACACGAGTCGACCGAAATCTGGAGAGGCAGCACGTGTCAGAATCGCATCTCATAATGCAGGAAGCGTAGGCAGGAAACACGTGCGAAACTAAGCTGTCGAGAAAGATACAAAAACCCTAGTTTGAAATTCGAGTCGTGGGGAAAGATCATGATCAGAAAACGTGGACGGTCAAGATGGAGACAGGGATAAAGAATGACGTGGCACGTTCTTTACCTCACAGCATGTCCCCGCCTACCTGCCCACCTCTGACACCATTCATTTGTTGTGAAAGGACGGGCCTCCCGCCCCCTACGGCTTTTCTTTCTTTCTTTCACTTTGATTTCTCTTCAGAAAACCAAAAAAAATAAAAATAAAGGAAAAAAATATTTTTCGTGTTTTCCCAGAAAAATAAAAAAAAATCGGAAGAAAAAACAAATACGGTAAAGCAACAAAAATTCTTTTGCCCCCTGATGAGACGCAAGACCTGTTAACCGTACACGTGGACCACAGAAAGAAAGATCGATCCCGGGTGGACCATGAACGGTTCTAGATGGACGGAAGAAGAAATCCACCACACCAGATGCAGTGCAGATGAGATGAGAGATACTTGGACGAAGGGGGGTCAACTGCTTCCGCTTGTGCAGTTGTGCGAGATTGTGAGTATGATAAGAGTAAAAAGATGCTGCTAGCCTGCTGCTGCAGCAGCACAAAAGCCCACATATGACACCGTGAAAGAAAGAAGGAAAAAGAAAAGGGAGAGGAGGGGTGGCCTTGAGCAGTGGACCCTGCCAACTTTAAAAAGAGGAGGGACCCACAGCCCATGCAACTGATGATATTCACAGAGAATCAGTTCTAGGTTCTAAGTTCTAACCGCCTGATCTTTAGTTTGGATTAGATTATTTGCTGTGGTAGAATTATAATATGTGTAAAGAAAGTAGCTAGCGAGAAGAAATATATTATTATTATGTGAATGAAACTAAAAAAAAGAAAAGAAAAAAAATGAGGGGTGGGGGAGAGGAGTTGTATTGCAACAAAGAAACATTCCGTACAAAGGGAAAGGAGAGTCAACATCGGTGACAGGCTTTTCCAGAGTTACAGCTCCGGAAAATATATACAAATACTTCTCCCCCAATCCCCACCCGGCCATCCCCAAATAATACATCGTACGTTGTAGATACGATCTCCTTTTCCTCTCTGTCTTTTGTGCTGCTCCTCCTCTTTTTCATTGCCCTTCTACCTTCTCTTATTCTCCAAAATGTCCTTCCTTCTTCCTCCCATCCGACCTCCTATGTTTTTCTTTTTCGTCGCAGTCAACATCCAACATCCAACCTTATTCTTATATATTAACTAGAAAAGCTAGCCATTAATTATGAGCTTGAGGTGTTCAGTAGAAAATGATCAAAATTAATTAAAGGCCAATATAATAACCTTCATTTACGTGCCATATATGCCTCCCAATTTCGATGGGTAATTAAGTAATTTTCGATAATCACACAAGCAGTAAAATTCATGAAAAGCATTTTAATTTTAGGATGAACAAGAATATGTCTTAAGGGTTTTGAACTGTTATTCAACCTAGTCTCTCTTATTGGTTGCTCATGAAATAAAGGAACACACAGTTTCTTTAGCAAAAGATATTCAACCCCATATAGTTGAACTGAGAGGACCAATTATTCTCTGTTAAGAATATTAACTATGAAGAAATACATAGAATGTTTAGGCTATGCTTGCCCCATATTTTCATAGAATTAGTGCTCATGAATTATATGATTCTAAGAATCAATTTTAAATTTGGATGTATAAAAATTATTAGAATTAAGGAGTGTTCTTTTTCTGGATTTTGAGAGGGGGAAAGTTGGTTAATGAGATTTTGATTTCTATTGACCAAAAATTTCATATTCTTTTTTCAGATTTATTGGCAGATTAGAGAAAGTTTATTTTCTTGGGTCTCCTAGGTGGGTAGGTGGGTAAATAACTTTCTCACATTGGGGGAAAGTTGTCAATACTTAAAAGGGTCAAAAATGCCCCTTGTAATAATGGATTTTTATGGATAAAATGGTCTTGCCTTATTTACATGGGAAATAGAACAACATGGGTAAATGCACTTACCCAGATAAATCTTTCCTGAAAAACAATTACTTGGGTAATTGTATTTACCCGGATAAGTAACTTACTGAAATGCGAAAGGGGCCTCAAGGTTTTTTGGGTTCAAAACTCCTAAGAATTAATTCTTTGGAGTGAAAAAAAAAAGAATTAGAATAAAAAGAATCAATTTTGGTTTCATAACTCATTTTCCAATAATGATTCTTTGCAATAGAATTTTAACCAAATACATCCTTATTCTACTATAATTAACACTTCCTTTTAGAAGAATGCTCATGTTACACACCTATTTTCCGTGCAACCAAACACCATAAAATAATAATTTTGAGGGAATTAAACTATTCAACTTCCCTCATTTTACCCTCCAACCAAGCTGAGCCTAGACAAGTCTAATGATACAAGTGCTTAAAAATCAATAACTCGTTGACATGAATTTGAATATTTACCTATCTAGGTGAGAGGTGAGAGTTGGAAATGCATGAATATGTACCCATCTTCGTTAATGAAGCGCTTCTTTCACGCCTAGTTGCTAGGTTTTTCATTGACAAGCTTTGACAAGTACCTATCAAATAAATGCCAATTCCAAGGGGAACCCTTTATTTATGTGCTGTTATTTCTACTATCTATATTTTTCATATGCACCGTTGTTAGTCCTTCTATATGATAAATGAGAACTGTTCTGTTTACATTATCAAGGATAGTATTGAATATAACCTTTAGGTTAATGTCATATAAAAAGTAAATTAGACGATTTAGTTTTGTTGTAATTACTCTCCATCTTTCTCTCTCTCTAGCTGAAGAAGCTGAACTAAAAATGCTTTGTTGCTATGTTTTTTGGTGAAAAAGATTTAAAAAGAGGTTGTGGGATTTTTGATGACTGAACCTAAGATAGATCATTGATCATTGAACATTTTATTATTTAATTATTTTGTCTATTAAAGACAATTTAATAAATCATTCAGTTCAACAACTTCGGCTGTTATAAAAAATGGTCCCTTGGTCTTCAGGGGATTGATTAAAAAAGATGAGCATGCCTAACAACTAAGGTCTGAAGACTTTTACCTATGTGAAATGGTCAGGGCCTATGGACCCCAAAAGAAAATTCTCTGCTTTGAAACTTTATTTTCAAAACCTTAACCTAGCAGAAATGATCTACTTCAAGAAAAAGAAATTTTATGTTATTACACTAATGTCTACATTTTTCTATGTATTCATAAAATAGTTATTCGGATTGGTTACATTTGCTTTTGGAAGATCGAACAAGTCCAGACCAAGTTTAAGTTTAAGTTTAAGCTACTTCTTAAATTCAAAAGATCAACTAAATTTGGAAGCTTCATGAACAAGTAGGTAGGGATTTTACCAAGGTTAACTGTGAGTTAAGTGAAATTTGATAAATAACAAGAATTTTAAAAATGAAATACTAAAAATTTGTAAGCTTAAAAATATAAGAAAATGTAAGTGAAGGATATGCCAGAGGGAAAATTTTCAATGAACAAATACAAATCTCTAAACTGAACCATAAAGGCATAAAGTGTATTAATCTGCTATCCAATGAAAAATGCCAGAGGGGAAATTGTATATCCAATGAAATATATAAAAAATTACCATTAATCTGCTATTGTTTCTCCATAAAGTGTATTAATTAAAATTGTCCAGTACAAAATATTTCAGCTGTGATATGATTTATATTTTATGCCCCATTTACAGCCAAAACTTTATCTTCATCTACTGATTAGTGATAGCTGAGATATTTCAACGTGAAGAAAACTCAATGCATCATAGATTCTACAATAAAACAAACAAACAAACAAACGGAGCTTTAGAGTGTATGATAGGCAGGCACCTTTTAGAATGTAGATATGACCCATAGTCCACCGATATCATAATGTGTAGAGGGGGCAGACAACTTGGGTCACCATCAGTGTTTGTTGTACTAGTAGTAGTCTCATGGTTGAAAGATCTCTCCGGCTTTGTTTGAGACGTTTCCTCGAAGCCTCCCTTGTTTAGAAGGGAAGCAGCTCCTTGGCAAACTGCTTAACAGCCAGAGCTATGTACACTGTTTGGCTTTGCCTCCTACAGCTTTTTTAGTCCGGCAGGAGAGATGTCTTTGGACCCTGTGATTAAACAAATTAGTACCCCCCCGCTCTCACATTTTACTACCAACCAATTAAATGCCCATCAAGCTTATTTGTTTTATCACCAAATTTCAAGTATTAAATCTCATGGTAGTCATCAAGAGACAGAGAGAGAGAGAGAGAGGTCTATTCATGGAGATCTCTTTCTTTGCCTAATAATCAGTAACTGTTAATTGATAAGTACAGACATTTATATTATTAGTTTTTTTACTGGTTGAGGTTGAAGAGACAATATACTATATATCTAACCCGCAAAAAGTTTACATGCAGATACCCTCCCTCAATGGCCGTGCAGTCTGAAATCCATTTCCAAACAAGCCCCAACAATCGGAGGGAATCTTGGAGATCCCCAGCCTAAAGGAAGGAGGGTATTTTGGTAAAAGTGTAATTGTGGTGGTGGTGGAGCTTCTCAGTAAAACTTGATCAACTTGTGAGACGGCAAGGATGAAAAAGTACAAGGTCAATTGGACAATAAATGAGACAGGAAAACAAAGTAGGTTTTAGTAACTTGGAAGAAGCAATTAGGTACGTCTCCATAGTCCTCTCCTACCGTATAAAGCAACTGCTCCCCCCCACTTCACAAACCAACGTTACCGTACTGTCCTCAACTTTATCCACCACAGTTTAACTTGTCTAACTGAATTGGTAAATTTCCTCGAGGGCATTTTCGTCTACATGTAAATTCGGTTGTCCATTCCGTTGGTTTGGTGACTATTTCAGATTGTTCAATACCAAGTTACCAACTTCTCTCGAGTCTCGACTTATCACTTACCGTCTCTCGAAGACTCGTGTGGAGAGAGAGAGAGAGAGAGATTGTGAGCTTTATTTCCGACAAGTGGCTTTCGAGTAAATTTGTTACTATCAACTGGTCACAATCGTAATTTAGTCTTCTATATAACCAGTAAAATCACCGACCTCTGTGCGAGCCGCCTGGTACCTCAGTTCCTCGGTGAGGAGGAGAGATAGGAAGTGAGCTGACCCTGAGCTATTCTCTTTCAGCTTGAACGGATCGTTTTTGTATCCTCTCAAGTCTCAACTGCGTGTATGTGAGTATGTCTGTCGACTGTGTGTGTATTTGAGAGAGAGAGAGAGAGAGAGAGAGGGAGACATCAGTACAAAGTCTTTTCTTAATATATGTTCTGTGAAAGAACTTCTTTCTTCCCAGACGTACACGCCATTAGTGGATAGAGAGAAGCTCAGTCAATGGCGAACAGGGTTTCAGTTATAGCTTCGTTTCCTTCTCTCGGAGTCTGCACTTCAAGGTAAGAACATTTTATCTATTTATATAACAAAAGATACCTGAAACACCGACATGCTCGTAAAAGCGATTGAAACCCAGGAGGGAAAAAACCATTAAAAAAAGCATAAAGTCTACAGCCAAACTTGAAACTACGAAGCTTCTTTGCTCAATAATCTCCCGAGGAAAGCTGACACATTTTCTGTTCAAACCCTTTTTGAGTTGAACTTCCTTTGTGTTTCATGTACAGTTTGAACAGTCCCATCTGACCGCCGGAAAATGACGTCTTAGCTTGCCGGAAGAGCTTACGTTTGTCTACGGAGTGCCCTTTTTTTTTTGTTTTTCTCTCGAGTAAAAGAGGCAGAAAGAAAAAATGCTGGAGTACGAGTGGGGGAATCCATCTGCAATGTTACTCTCTGGGGAGGAGCCCGGACAAGATTCCGACCAAACGCGCCAGATTTTCGACCAGTACAACCAAACACTGGCGGGGAACTTCCTTTCTCCTGCGGCTTCGTACCCTACTCATCACCCCTTCCAACAACAGCAACATCAGAACCAAACCCATCTCCAGTCCCTCTACGACGCACGATCTTACTCACTGTCTTACCCGCACCAGCATCCTGCACCGGAACCTGTTGCCGGGCCCACTAGTTTTATGATCTTGCCGAAGAGCGAGGAGGTGTGTGGACCAGGAGGCATGGATTTTCCGGCCAGAATCGGGTTAAATTTAGGTGGTCGGACGTATTTCTCGTCGGCAGAAGACGATTTCGTGAACCGGTTGTACCGCCGATCGAGACCGATCGAAGCCGGCGTGTCGAACTCACCGAGATGTCAGGCCGAGGGATGCAACGCCGATTTGACTCACGCGAAGCATTATCACCGGCGTCACAAGGTCTGCGAGTTTCACTCGAAAGCCTCCACTGTGTTAGCTGGCGGGTTGACTCAGCGCTTTTGCCAGCAATGTAGCAGGTTCGAAATGACAAAATTACCCATACCATTCAATTAACAGTGTAATTATACTTTTCTCATATAAAGCAAAGCAAGTACAACACAGTCTCCTGGTCTTGCCGTCTTGGCCTCCATTGGAATAGTTAGAAAGACCATAATGCCCTCGTGAAGTTTTTGGTTGAGCTAATGATTGGCATTGCCGTACTTGGGGCAATCCCGAGGGCATTTGTGTCCGGAAAATTTTCGTAATGTCCATTAACGTACTGTTGCTTTGTTTCTTATACTGAAATGGATGGATAAATTAGTTTATTCGGTCATTGATGTCGTTGATTTATCTATTTTGTACTCGAACAAATTAAAACAGGTTTCACCTTCTGTCGGAGTTCGATCAAGGAAAACGAAGTTGCAGGAAACGGTTGGCCGATCACAACCGTCGGAGGAGAAAATCGCAACCTCAGCAACAAACCCAGCAGCAGCAGCAACAAGTCCAGCTGGAAAACGCTCTCGGTTCCCCTTCAGAAAACCCTGCAAGTAAGCTTACAAGTGTTTTTGGGGTTTGCATTTAAGTTAATTAGCTAGGTTAATTTGTTTGTCCTCGGAGGCACGGAGATTTTGGTTAATTGTTGGCCATTAAAGGGAAAGCCAAGATATAATATCTGGTTTTTGTTTGTCGGTGGTGGTTCATGAACGTAGGATCTTCGCCGGAGTCAGGAGCGCATTCATCGTCGTCGGTGACAGTTGCGGTGTCGCCACCTCGGATGTCGTTGGGGTGTTTCCAGCCCAGAAACCACGATTCGAAGTCTTCGTCTTCGTCGTCAACCTCACTTTTCTCGCAGGTGGGCAACTTCAGGCTGTACGAGCGTCAGATCCAGAGTTCCAGCTGGGATGAAGAGGACGAACAGTATGGAGGGAGGGAGGGCTAGTGAAAGCAAAAGAAGGAAAGCAGTGAAATGCTGAAGGTAGCTGTTAATTTCTACTAATCATCTAGTTCTTTTGTTATTGTTTCTTGTTTTAATCTTCTCTCTACATTTTATTAAATGTCGTCGTTTGTTTGAAGATGGTCTTACAGTAAACATCAATCCAGCTTACGTGTTTATTCTCTTCCTCCATTTTATATGACGTTGTTTATTGTTAAGAATTTAGATCGGTTTTTATATATTGATGAATTCGATTAAAGGAACCAAATGCTCGGAACACTAATGCTTTTTCTTCTTCTTCTTCTTCTACTCTCTCTCTCTCTCTCTCTCTCTCTCTGTCCATTACGTACGCGCCTGAAATCTCTGTTCTGCATTCGTCCCCGTCGATCTCTGGATGGTATTCTCGGTAAATTGGATCTGTTGTTTGGGTAATTTGCTAGTAGTGGAGGTGGATTGACGTGATATCGTGGATGTGGGTGGTGTGGTAATATCGTCGAGTCGACGCTACGGATCTCGTGGACGGGTTTTGGCCCTATCGGGCCATTAACTCGCCTGGCCCATTTTCAGAGGATCATTACCCAACGGCTACGTTATGGGTCCCATCAAAGAAATCAGTGGGCTCAGAATCAAATTGTTCTGTTTTTTTTTTTCGTTTATTACTTCAAGAAATTAATGGAGGTGGAATATTGGGCGAGTGAGATTACTAAAAATAACACGGGTGTGAATCATTTAAAACACTTGAACAGTTAAAAGATGCCAAGACCCATCTGTAGAGAATCTTGGATTGACATATTTCAATGAGATGATAATAGTGATGCTTTAAAAAAAACAGACACAAAATTCCCGAGCTTCACAGAAGAGGAGCAGACATCTAAATTTGGATTAGAATTCGATGGGTTTCGTGCCAGTTAATGCATGTTTTTTATCGAGAGAGAGAGAGAGAGGTAGTAAGTAGTAACTGTAGCACATAGCTAGTGAAGTTTCAGAAGGCGTAACAGAAACAGTGGATGCTTGGTAAAGCTAAACATTGTTATACCATTTTGTGCCATGTATATTATGTAGGAGTGGGAGATACGAATCGCTGAGTCCACACGATCAGAAATCAGAATTTTAAAAGCCTTTCTTTAGTTCTTCCAACTTCTCTAAACGTGGGCAAACATAGCAGGGATTAGACTTGCATCAATCATCATTGTGTTATTTTAGGGCATAATAATTGCATTAATAACTGATTTGGCTTTTCTAATCATGATTTTTAAATAAAATAACCCCACTATTTAGTCTTTACAGTCTACTTACTATTTTTTTTAATTGCTGGAAGCATTGTTTTTAAAACCAGACTGGACCGGACGGTTGGATCGGAAAAACCGGAACCGGTCATCCGTTTTCTCCCAAAACTGCTTTTTCTCTCAAAATCGTTGATTTTGGTCAGCAAATCGTTGAACCGGCTGGTTAATCATTCGAACCATTTAAACCGTTTTTCAATCCTTTTTATTTTTTTTGTTAGAATGAATCGGCCGTTCGGGTTGAATGGTCCGACCGTTCAAACTGGTAACTGGACCCTGACCGGTTTGATCTTCGGTTCATTTTTAAAAACCATGGCTGTGCCGTTGCTCAAATTTCCCTTTAAGGCTCAGTTTAGAAGGATTACAAATATAAATATGTACAGTGAAACCTTATATTTTGTACTATGTATTTATATTTATACTCCAAAATTGAGCCTTATAGTCGGCAGGAAATATGGTAATTGCAATTGCTTCTCCTGACGTAGTTGCAATCTGTTAGAATCTCTAAACAAGAGGCATCAAATGTCCAAAATATTCATATGGTTTATTTTTTATTAAAATATTTATTTTTTAAAATTTCTCTTCATATCAATCACTGCTCTAAACCTTTCCAAACATTTTCTTTACCAAATTGATTTATTTATTAAATCCGTGCTTTATATCAACAGAGGGGATCTAGTTGCTCGCAACCGTGTCAAAAAATTTAGAAGTGATTACAATTATCAAACTTCACCTCAAAACTTCAGGTAGGTTTCAACAATTTATCCTTTTATCTCTCCTTTCTGAGTTATTTAGTTTCCAAAGAAACCCGGACAACTGAAAGCCTTTGTAGTTTGTAATCAATGTACAAAAAACAATTCAAAATTGGAAATAAATATTACAGCACAAGATCAAACGATATATTATTAAATACTATTAGGTTGTTTTTGTAAAAGGCTTCTGTGTCTTTGGGTGATGATGGGTGGTTCTCAGTTTCTTTTCCTCAGTTTGAGTGGTTTTACTACTAATATTATAATGAGGTTATGGTCATATCTTGCGAATGCAACATGACTTTTCATATGTGTGAGATGTGAGATAGTGGGGTTGGTTGTAATGAAGCCAGCAGGGAAGCCCTTGTCCACCTAGTGACGAGAAAGTAACATACATAGTGGGTCCTATACTCTTCATTTTTTATGTTGGAATTGAAAGAGTAGAAGGAACCAAATATTAAATTGAGGGAAAAAAAAAGAAGAGAGAGAAGTGGAAGGGATACATAAGAAAAGGTACACACATGAATGGTATAAGATGTTACGTTGTTTAAGAGTTTAAGAGAGATGATGGAAGCCACACATCTCATATTTCAGTTATATGACACGCTCCATCGCCATCATCATCTCTATCTCCTAAAATTATTTTTTAATTAATGCCTTGTGGAATGGAGATGACACCTCTAAAGGGAGACAACAACTAAATCTGGTTGGATACTCTCACATGCCCTCCCGAAATGAAAATCTCTCTCTCTCTAGATATTTTTGGAGTGAGAATGATGATGGAGTCCAGAGCCCTTAGAAGTAAATAAAAGTATAAAACATTAAGCCCCTAATTGTTCACATTTTTTCTAGTCATTTTATTTACTAATGATACAATGTATCAATAGGTACCAAAATCCTATGAGGTGTACCAATCACCAATTGTGATTTGTGAGGCTTCCTTCACCATTTGACCTATGGAATATCCTCCACTAACGGAGGGTCAAGAACGGCCGGAAAAGGATTGATATTGGCCGCAAGAACAATTGCAAAACCAGGGTAGCGAGGGGTCCGTTCCCCTGAATTCAGATCTGTGCCGCGCAGATCATTTCAACCGTGTATTAAGAATATCTCCAAACAATAACTACAGGATATATTCGCAATGAAAGCCAAAATGTGCATGTGGGGTGCACTCTGTGGGGTGCAGATGCGAACTCGGTTCTCCCATGGCACCGCCTCTTATTATTTTTACAACATTTCGCAGTGTTGACCATCCCAACAACTGCCTCCCTCTAAAGAAGGGAAAAAAGAATATCTTTGTTTCACACTTTCTAACATCGTTTATTTATATAGAGAAGAATTCATTCAACCATGCCCGGAATTATTAATGTTGCTGCCCGGATTAACCGAGTGCAAATAAGGTAAATTCACTCCCAAGTTTCGAAGGCAAATCGAAGGTTTTGAGGGTTCAGAGGAGGGCAAGTCGAGGTCGAGGATTGTAGGCTGAGACGGGATGCTCCCTTCTAAGTACGGTAGAAGCCAAAGATTGCAGGTCGCCAGTTAGGTGACAAAGGTCCCAAGAGATCCGAGGTATTGCAAAACAAGAGATGTCAGAGACCTCAGGTGGAGACTCGAGGTGGAGGCTCCAACGCTCCAGTTAGTACGAGGTGCAAGGTGGGGGAAGGTGCAAACGAGGTCTCGGTGGTAGTCCTCGGATGCACTGGATCCCCAAGAGTAAACGCTAACGAAGCAAGGTAGGTGCAAGAATTTAATCCAAGGCACTAGAAGTAAATGCGGGAGCTGGATCATGATTCTGGGGTCTGGATCCCTTGTCAAGGGAGAATTACCTCATATTTATACTTGAACGAGCTAGAGGCAAGTGGGGATGAACGCACTAGATTAGAGCCGTACGAAGTCAGGCGACAGGTCCTTGCGAGTATGCCTAATTGCTCTGTGGTTGGCTCCGTACGAAGGCAGGGGGGCTCCCCTCTGTTATGGCTGGCATTGTCAGGCGATAGTGGGTCGGGCTTCACAACCCGTAATGGGCTGGGCCTGGCTAGCCCACATGACTTGCCCCCCACTCCCGGGGCCGAGGTGATGTCTTGGCTTCGTCTAATAATGGAGATGATAGTTGTGGTAAGGCTTCGGCTTTGGCCATCGGGAGTAGCGACTGTTATGCCTTCTGGTTCGTCAGCCAACGGGTATTCTGCAGTGGCGTCACTTTCAGTTTGTATGTGTCTTCCTTCCTCATCGGTTCGGAGATGCGTGTGGCGCGGATGCCTCGGGTTAGCGGGGATGGCCCCGTGTCATGTACGATCAGGTTGCGTCAAGGGCCCTACGTGAGGAGGACAGTCACCCAGATATGCTAGGTGTGCGTTTTCCTGGCTGAGCGGTTCGCCCGATGGGTCGCGATGGGTGGACTTCGCGGTTTGCCTGGCGGGTTGCGGCGAGAGATCCTCGTGATTCTTCCAGCGTCATTTTGTCTTCCGAGGGCACGCGCCGAGTGGTGCGGTATAGCTGGTTCGCAGAAGCAGAGGGTCCTCGTGACCGTTGGATCCATAGTGATTTGAGCTGTTGCTTGGGCGTCGTTTGAACTTAGGCGCCCTTGCTATCGAGTGAACTCAGCTCCTAGGTTCTCAATCCTTCAAGACACTCGTCTTTACCTTCCTCACCATCTTCTAGGTAATTCGCAATGTCTTTCTCGGACTCCGGCCCTGAGTGCTATGAGCTCCCGAACACCTCGGGAGGGAGCTCTCCTCAAACCCCTTCCCCTCTCTCCTCGTTAGGTCCCTTGGCTACTGTCCCTCTTCGGCAAGAGATTGCGGTGCTTAGGGAAAGAGTAGCCTCTGGGGGCACCAAGGGTTTCCACCGAGGCGATGACTCTCCTCGTGAAAGTGCTACGTCGGTATTGCCGAGGGAGCCCAAAGGGTCTCTTCAGGCCGAGGGGGAAGACGTTGTAGAGCTCGCCGTTGGACTGGTGGGAGGGAGCGTTGCCTGAAGGGCGGCTGACGCTAGTATCCCACGCTCGGAGTTTGACAACTCCTTGGAGGTGGGCCAGGTCAAATCCCTGGCGAGTAGGTTCCACATACCCCGGTCCTACGATCTTAGGGTCCTGACGTAGGTGAGCGGCCGTGGACTCCTGATGAGGGGGAAATCTACATTTACCAGCATTTTTTATAGTCTGGCCTTTAGTTTCCCCTTCCTTCTTTAGTCTATGAGTTGCTGGAATGGTACGGTATCACTATCAGTCAGCTCGTCCCCAACGCACTTAGGACAATAATAGCAATGTTGGTGTGGGCTCGACTTCGGGATGTGGAGCTGACGTCGAAGATGTTTCATGCCATGTTCTTGCTGAGGAAGCACGCTTCCGAGGCCAAGATGTACTACTTCCATCCCTGGAGAGGGAAGCCAGTGTACAACTCTTCGTCTGTCCATGGGTGGAAGGACAAATTTTTCTATGTCTCCTACCCCGAAGGCTGGAGGTTCAGGTCGAAGTGGCGAGAGGCCTGTGTAGTTGTAGAGAGATGTCCCCCTTCGCTTCGGGACGAGGAGGCCGCTGCCGTGGCTAATTTTCTCGTGATGGGGATAGTCTAGGCGAAACCATTGGTGGTGGAGGAGATTCCTCTACTGTTCATTGGGATTAGCCCTACCCCCCTCGGTAGGAGAGGTTTTGTAGTTACTTCGCACATCTCCTACATCTTCGGCTGGTTGTGCTGACCATTTTTTTTTTGTGTTTGCAGAGATACCAATGGATGTCAAGCAGTGATTGCTCGAGAAAGCCCACACGAAGCAGGCTAAGAAGAAAGCAGGGGCACAGATGCCAAGGCGACCCAATGAAGAGTTTGCCCCCCTTGCCCCAACAAAGGGGGGGAATCAGCAGGTCCCCTGCTAAGGGGAAATGACTAGTGGTGGTGCCCTAGAAGCTCGCCGAGGGGGCTGACCGAGGGGGCTGAAGTGTTGAGGAGGCCCCAGAGGGAGATGAGGTGGGTCAGAAGAGGCCCACCGAAGACTCGCTGAGGGAGGAGCCGCTGCGGAAGGTGGCCAATGCCAAACGCAGAGGAGCCCCCAAAGGGGGCTTAGATGGTCAGTACCATCTGGTAGAGGTAAGATCTTTGGTTTTTACTTTGTATCTTGTGTATTTCTTTCTTTTCCCCCCCTTCTGTTTGCTAACTGATTCTATTGCAGGCCTGCCTACACTTCATCGGTTTGGGGGTCCGGACGAAGCTGATGTTGTCCCGCCTTGACAAGTTGGAGAGGCTCCAAAAGTCCGCCAAGGAGAAACTTTAAAAGGAGAGGGAGAAGCTTCAGAAGATCACTGCTACTACTAAAGAGAAGTACTAGAAGTTTAGGAAGGCGCTCCTGGACGAGTAGTCAGTTCAGAAATGCCTCGAGAAATAACTGAAAGAGGCGCAGCAGGGTCTCTCCAAGGAGCAAATGGAGAGAGTTCGCCTGGAAAGCATCATCTCCGAGGCAGAGAGGCGGGCAGCTGATGCTAAAGGAAGGGCTACCGAGGTGGAGAAAAAGACTGCCGAGGCCGCGACATCTGTGCAGAAGGCAATGAAGGCAGTAGCCGAAGCAGTTGAGGCATTCAAGAAGTCCTCTGAGTATCAGGATGCGCTCGCGGAGTACGCGTTGGCAACCAACCTCGACAGGATCGAGAATATGAAGAAGGTGCTCCTGCAAGTGATGCTGGACTTCAACGTCAAGGAGCTACAGGTGATTCCAGATGCCCTTGGTGAAGCCTAGGCTGCTGATGACTCCACTCCTCCTCTTGCCGGCGGTGAGGCTTAGCCGTGGATCTCCCCCCTTTTCTTTTTTGTTTTTTTTTTGTTTTTGTAAATGTACATGTGTTCGGCCCAAGAGGCCTCAAGAAATTTTTTGTAAAGGCAATTTAGAAATACAACTATGAATGAAGCCATTTTTTTTTGTATATGCTGTGTGCCTTTTGTATGTTGTGTTCTTCTCCTTCTTTTTTTCTTTTTTTTTGTTTGAGAGGTCCCTAGCTCTCCGAACGACGAGGCCACAACACACAATAACATGTATAGTTTGTTCATAGCTCGTAGTTAGTTCGTTGCACGCTCGCTTTAAGTAGTTAGGGCATTGAGGGCCGAGGCAAGCCACACGTCCGAAGTGAGGCTCGCCGGGCTCTAGAATTCCTTTAAGTGTTTACATAGGCAAGGCCAAAGTGACCTGGTGACTAGACCTGTTCGTGGGTCGGGTAGCCTGATAGGTCATCCCAGTCCGGTCCCCGGACGGGCTTGAACATAGATTTGAGCCCGCGGGCTTGAGATCGGGTCTTAAAGCCCAAGCCCGACTATTTTATGGGCCGGGCTCGAGATTTGTTAAAAAATCCTGGCCCGACCCAACTTTTAGGTTCAATAAAAAACCCTAAATATCCTAAGTTCCTAACCCCTCTCTTATCATTCTTCTCTTTCTAGCCAAACCTCTCATCTCAATAGTGGAACACTAACCGGCGCAACCTCACACTCTTAGGCAGACAGAACCGGTGAACAGTCATCGACGAAACTAGCGAACTCTAGCGGACCGGCAGTGAGTTCTCTCTCTCTCTCTCTCTCTCTCCTCTTCTCACTTCTTCTACAAAGTCAGAATTTTAGATGTGAACTCAAGCAGTGGCGGCGGCGGTGAGTCCTCTCTCTCTCTCTCATTCGTTCCTCTTCTCGCTTCTTCTCTCTCAGAATCTCAGATGCAAACTTAGGCAGCGGCGAGGCGGTGAACACAGGCACCAGTGGCGGCAGCGAATTCTCTCTCTCAGATGCAAACTCAGCACCGGTGAACATAGTCATCGGTGGTGAGTTCTTTCTTCTGTTAGGTTGGGCTTCAGGCTCGGACCTAGGCTTCGAGCTTTTTATTAGGGTCGGTCTCGGGCCTAATAAAATCATGTTTATGAAGAGTAAAAGCCTGGCCCGAGCCCGACCCATGAATAGGTCTACTGGCACCATATCCAAGGTGTATCGCTGAGGTACCTGGGGGATGAGGGGCCGAGGTGGAGTGGCACTATCAGGGTACAGCTCACCTAGCTTGTTTCCCACCAATTGTTTCCTCAGGGAAGGCCGAGGCGTCACACCAGTGAAGCAGGGGGCTCGAGCTGAGGCCAACCACCGAGGCAATCGGGGTTGTCATTTTTATTGCGCTAAGTATAGGTAGCCGAGGGGGTCACCGTCCGCCAAGGGCCTCATTCACCTTGGCATGCATGTTTCTGGTGAGGTGCTCATCCGAGGGTCATCACAGTCTTCTGCATCAGTCCGTTCCGAGCGCTTATCCATCGGAGGAAGGTTTCGCACATCGGCAAGTCGCGACGTTGAGGGTTTTTGAGGACTTAGGACACACATACATTCAACATTTGAGTCGAAGAGGATCTTTTGCTTCATTCGTTCATCAGTTAGCCACAAGTAGCTACATTTATTGAAAATACATTCATAGGTTCCCCGAGTTCCACGTCCAGGGCACGGGTCTTCCATCCAAGTGTTCCAAGTGAAAGGTTACGAGGCCGAGATCGCGTTTGACTCTGTAGGGGCCTTCTCAGTTGGGGCCCAACTTTCCACTCTAGGTTTGGGGACCATGACCTTTTTGATAACGAGGTCTCCTTCTCGAAAGTGTCTTTCTTTTACTTTCGAGTTGTAGCGGGACACGCGTTGCTGGTAGGCAGCTACCCTGATCTGCACCTGCTCTCGGGATTCTTCTAGCAGATCCAGGTTGGCTCTGAGGGCTTCGTTGTTCTCTGCTTTGTTGTAGGCTTCGACTTGGAGCATTGGCTGGCCCATCTCTCTGCGATTACCGCTTCCCTACCGTAGGTCAGGCCGAAGGGAGTTTCTCCCGTGGCCGTCCGAGGTGTTGTTCAGTATGCCCAGAGTACATTGTTCAGCTCGTCGGGCCATAAACCTTTATCTCAGTCTAACCTTGTCTTTAGCCCATCTAGGATGGTTTTGTTGGTGACCTCGGCTAAGCCATTTGTCGGGGATAGCCCACCGAGGTGTACTGCTGTTTGATGTCGAAGGAGGCACACCTCTCTTGAAATCTGGCATCACTGAATTGCTTTCCATTGTTGGTGACTATCATGTGAGGGAGGCCGAAGCGACAGATGAAGTTCTTCCAGAAGAAGCTCTGGATTGCCCGAGCTGTGATAGTGGCTAAGGGCTCGGCCTCAAACCACTTGGTGAAGTAGTCAACAGCGACGACGGGGTACTTCCTACCCTCTGTTGCTTGTGGGAAAGGGACAATTAGTTCCGTACCCCATTTAGCGAAGGGCCAGGGGCTGCTGATGGCTGAGAGGGTTGTCATAGGTTGATGACATATGTTGGCGTGCCTCTGGCATTGATCACATCTCCGCATGAGTTCAGCTGCATCTTTGTGAAGTGTTGGCCAGAAATATCCCTATCTCAATGTCTTCTGGGCGAGGGCCCTACCGCCGAGGTGGTTTCCGCAAATGCCTTCGTGAATTTCTCTAAGCACGTACTCTCCTTCCTTGGGGCGGAGGCATCGGAGGTATGGCAGGGTGAAACATCTTCTGTACAATTTTCCTTCAAGTAAGGTGTAGTGGGCCGCTTGATGTCAGACTCGTCTGACTTCGTTCTTGTCGTCGGGCAGTTGTTCCTTCAGAAGGAAGTTGATGATGGGCTCCATCCATGATGGCTCAGGCTTTATTGGTAGTACTTGAGCCTCTTCATTGGACGGTCAAGGTAGCTTCTCCACATGAACTGTGCGGCCGAGGTCCGTGCCTAAGTTGCTTCCTTTGAGTTGTCCGTGGTGAGGAGGATAAGGCCAAGGCCGCTTCCTTTGGCGTTGGATGACCCATACAAAAAGCTTCCAATTAGGGGGAGCATCTCCAGCCGGGCGCCCTTCTCCTGGTTCATCTTCTGGGGCTCGAGGGAAAGCTCGGTTGAAGGTGCACTCCGTCACAAAGTCGGCGAGGGCTTGTGCTTTAATGGCGGGCCTCATCTGGCACCGTTTGTTGAATTCGGAATGCTCGATGGTCCAATTGATTAGACGCCCCGAGGTCTTGGGCTTGGCGAGGACAGCTCTGAGGGACAGATTTGTCAACACTATGATGGTGTGAGCTTGGAAATACGACCTAAGCTTCCTGGTTGAAACAACGAAAGTGAAGGCCAGCTTCTCCACTTCAGGGTATCTGGTTTCAGCATTGTACAGTACCTTGTTGACGTAGTATATTGGATTTTGTGCTCCGTTTTCTTTGATCAAGATTGAGCTGACTGCTTCGCCCCCGGCTAACAGGTACAAATATAGAGTTTCTCCTGGGACCTGCAAGCCGGGAGGGGAGGTGAGGCGAGGTACTCCTTGAGTTCGTCGAAAGCATGCTGACATTCCTCCGTCCACTAGAAGTCTTTTAGTTTCTTGATGGCTCGAAAGAAGGGAAGACATCGATCAGTTGACTTTGACATGAAGCGGTTGAGTGCCGCCACTTGGCCAGTGAGCTTCTGGGTTTCCTTCACTGACAGAGGAAGTGCTATGTCTAGTATGGCTTGTATCTTCTCAGGGTTGGTCTCAATGCCTCATTGAGTGACGATGAAGCCTACGACCTTGCCCGAGGTGACGCAAAAGGCACACTTGTTGGGATTTAGCTTCATATTGAACCTTGGCAAAGTGTCGAAGGTCCCGGCCAGGTCCGAGAAGTGTGCTTTGGCTTTAAGGCTCTTCACCACCATAATCTACATAGGCTTCAATGTTCCTCCCCATCTGGTTCTTGAACACTTTATTAATAAGACGATGGTAGGTAGCTCTTGCGTTTTTAAGCCTGAAGGGCATCACGTTGTAGTAGTATGTACCGTGCTCGGTGATGAATGAGGTCTTCTCTTCGTCTTTTGGGTGCATCTTTATTTGATTGTATCCGAAAAAGGCATCCATGAAGATGCCCTCCTTCTAGCGCCAACCTCGGCCCACGAGCTCGGCTACAGCGCCAGGTCACTTTGGCCTTGCCTAAGTAAACACTTAAAGGAATTCTGGAGCCAGGCGAACCTCACTTCGGACATGTGGCCCTGCCTTGGCCATCAATGCCCTAACTACTTAAAATTGAGAGTGCAACAAACTAACTACGAGCTATGAGTGATCTATACATGTTTTGTGTGTTTTGGTCTCGTCGCTCGGAGGGGCAGGTTCGGTTAAGGTCTCTCGGTTCAATCCGGCGTCGAGTAGCTTGTCAACTTCCTCTCCTATGGCCTTCCATCGCTCTGGTGCAAAGTTCCTCTTCTTCTGTCGAACCGGCCTAGAGCTTGGGTCCATGCTCAATCAATTCGGATAGGCTCTCCAAGGGAAGGTTGGACCTAACGCAGACTGTCTTCTCGGACTCGTCCTCGTCTAAGGGAATCGATACGAGGTCCTCGGCCGGTTGGCCTCGCTCGTTGGCTCCTCCCTGAGGTCGAGGCCCTCAAGTGACAATGCTTCTTTATTCTTGCCCTTCAGCACTGCCACATAGCACTGGCAGGCGATATGATGATCCCCCCAAACAACTCCGACGACGTGCTCGGTCGGGAATTTGAGGGTGAGGTGGTAGGAGGATATGGTGGCTCGTAGCACGTGAAGGGTCGCTCTCTATGATTGCGTTGTAGGGGGAGCCAATCCTCACGACAAGGAACTCTATCATCCTTGTCACCCGCCGAGGCTCAGTTCCTACCGTGACTGGTAGGGGGATCTTTCCTTCTAGCCTAATGACATTGACGGAGAAGCCTACCAGTGGGACGTCGTCGGGCTGGAGGCACTCTGGCACTATCTTCATCTTTTCAAAAGCTTCATTGAAGAGGATGTCTGTCGAGGAGCCACTATCGACGAGAATCCTCTTGACTAGGAAGTTTGTTACTACGGTCGAAATCACCAGTGCATCGTCATGGGTGACTGTGATCCCATTGAGGTCCTCGTTCGTAAAGAAGAGGTCCTCCTGATACTTTGGCCTCTCGGGGGCTCGCCCTTGGATGTTTAACTACCTGGCGTAGGCCTTGCGGGCCGAGGCCGAGCCCCCGTCGATGACGTCGATGACTCCGGCGATCTACTGGTGCTGTTGCTGGGAGGACGAAGCATCGACTTCGCTGTTGATGAACTGCTTCAAATGCCAGCAGCGGATGAGGGACTCTATTTCGTTCTTTAACTCATAGCAGTCCTCGGTGTCGTGGCTGATGCCACAGTGAAACTTGTAGTACTTTTTAGGGTTCCTCTTCATATTCTCTGCCACTTCACAAACTTCTCCTCTTTTATCTGCATCAGGATTTGGGTCCGGGAGGAGATGAGTGGCGTATATTGGCTATAAGCCGTGGTCAAGGCCGATGGCTTCTTGTTATCTTTGCCGCCATCACCTCAACGGTCTTCATTCTTCCTAGTACTATCC
Source organism: Nelumbo nucifera (assembly GCF_000365185.1). The sequence goes on along the minus strand of NW_010729110.1, from coordinate 3,774,532 downwards.
GAGGGCCCGCCGCTGCGCTCGTCCTCCTTCTCTTGGTGGTCCCTGGTCGAAGCCTCTTCGGCTGCAATGTACTTTTGGGCCTTTTTGAGGAACTCCAGGTTTGTCTTCGGCAGGGTCTTGGCGACCAACTACTTGAGGGCGGAGGTAGGCCAGAGCTCATTGATGGCGGCATGTAAGACCACAAGTTTTTGCTCGGTTTCTGCTTGATGGACATGACTGAGATGACGATCTTCTAGCACCGTTTGTTGCTAATGAAGCGGGCGAGGAACATGTTGGCGAACTGCTCCCACGAACTGATTGACCTCGGGGGGAGGCTAGAGAACTAGCGGCATGACGTCAAGGCATCGGAATACCCATAGAGTATCATGAGCACTCTGAAACTTTCTAGGTGGTTGTTGGGGTCCAGGGAGCCGTCGTACATCTCCAAAGTAGGAGCCTTGAAGTATGGGGGGAGTGGCTCCAAAATGATTTCCGGGGTGAATGCATCCATGCGGCCAGCGGAATTTCCGTGACTAGTGGAGGTGTCAGCTCGGCTCTCCTTGACTTGGCAGAGCTTGTCTCTATCGGCCCTGAGCTCGGCTCGCAGTTCTGGAAGCCCCGAATCGGCAGGGGTGTAGGCCCTACTTCTGTCATCACGAACTCGGTGGGTATCAGCTTGGATTCCTAAGTACTCCGAGGCCGGGTCGTGTGCCTCCCTATAGGTGTGACGTTTGCTCTCGCCCCAGGAGCGAACTCTGGGGCGGCCAAGATGTCCGCCATCGTTCCTGGGGATCTCTCTTCAGCGGCGGTGATGCTGCTCGGAAGGCTGGTGATTGTCTTCAGATCGTGCGGACACTTCTTCTCTTCGGCTAACATCAGCAAAATTGTATTGTTTTTGCTGACATAGCATTTATTTTATTTTCAAAAACAAAAATCCAACTATGTTGTCAAACACCTGCTAAAAGGCCCATCAAAATCAGGCAAACTTTTTTCTTATTTTGTATCATCGTGGCTCACCCTTCCATTTCTATCACTCATTGCTTAAAAATTAAGGGGGGCGGGGTCCATCAATCCATTTCCAAGTGGCCCCATAGTAAGAATCTCATCTTTAATTAGATGACTGGAATGTAGGACATCTTTCCTACCACCTTTAATCCTTCACCTCCTCCTCAATGCCCTCAAAAGGCAAGTTGGACTGTAGGGTAATTAACCACTGGATTCATTATAGGGGTTTCTTTCTATGCTTTCGATGTTCTATATATTGTAGTAGTAGTAGTGGTCTAAATAAATAAATAAACCCACAAGTCACAACTCTCTCTCTCTCTCTCTAAAACACCACACACACCATACCTCCAAGGGTTCAACCCCCTTTTTTGTCTTCTAGTGTTTCTTTTACAGTAAGCGGCTAAAGCTATAAGAAGCCATAGAGCATGGTGGGTCCTAGTCTCTCTGCAGTTTCTATTATGACGACCATTCCTGACTCAACAGGGGTGTTATTGCCAATACTTTTTGGAGAGGCACGTGGAGGTCCTCTAGAAGTTAGTGTGGGGTAATGTTGGCGTCAGGTCTGATGTGGAGTTGCAGGTTACACGTGACCTGCACGTGATTAATGAGAGAAAATTGTGCATCAGTGGGGACATTAGTCGGATTGGGGAGACAACATATTAACTTCATGCATTATTTGCACAATGTCCTTAGATCACATATTCACAAGTGTTAGGTGACTACAAAAAATTTTGCCTACCATCATACAATCAAACCATGTGGTGTAACTAAATTTCTCGTGTTCGATGTTATTTAAGAAGAATTGAAGAATTGTTGTAAAATTATATCTAAATGATTTCCATCCAAGATCAATTAAACGGGGAGAGAGAGAGAGGAGACTCACCATTCTTTATTGTCCTTGGGTTCAGAAATTCTCATTAATTTGTCATCTTCATTGTCGTTATGGCTGTGTTTGGAAAGAGTACAAATACAAATGTGTAAAAGCAAAATCTTGTATTTTGTATTATTTTGTCTGTATTTGTCTTTTATATATTTATATTTGTACTCTTTCCAGATTGAACCTATACTGTTGGCTGGCTGAGTTAGTGCAAGTTTGGATTGGTTGGAAAGTCCCTATTTGAAATACGATAAATCAGATAAAAATGCTGGGATCATCATCACTAGCAAATTTTGGATAGAATTTCTTTTAGGTTATGTTTGGTTTGAAGGAAAAGGTAGAGAAATGAAGGAAAAGATAGGAAAACCCATACAAAATTTTCTTTATCTCTTAAGACTTCAACCCAACTAGCATAATCAACCAGATTATATGCCAGGGAGAACACTACATTTTTTTAATTACTTAAAAAGAAAAATAAATTTTTAGGCTCCAACACCGTCGAGGATGTGATAATAATTAAAATAAAAAACTCAAAGCTCAACTCTGCAAAGAAAATTTGAAAAAAAAAAAAAAAAAACTCCTATTCAAAATTCCCAGCCCAACTGCAATGAACAGCAACTGCTTTCCCTGCGAATTATGAACTGTAACTTCTTTTTTTCTGCTTCTTCAATATTAATCGAAGAGAATTTCTCCCACGAGGGACGTACACTGAAGTCTGATCTCCGAAAAGTTGTTGAAAGCGACTACACTTTGAGAGGCCTTATTATACGCTCTGCAGGTCAGAGAGATGATTAATATTGCCAGGTTTTATCTTAACAATGGCAGATGCACAATTGTCATTAGTTTATACCTTAGAGTCAACAAAGTAAAAGTCATTGTTACCATTGAGGAAAAATATCAATTTCGGAACTGAACCTACACTCCACATAACAGAATAGCCGGATTCATCGAACGGATTACAAGTATATATCTGACATTAATGGTAAAAAGAATGACTAGAGAATTTCAGAATGCTTTCAACCTTTGGTAGTGTCGCTTTAGTTTCATCGAGTGTATAGTGCTCGATTTCGTATCCCTTCCCACCTTGACAGAATGAGATATATTTTTACAATAAATCCATACTAAAATGATAGAATGCAGCTTATGGAGGGATGGACACATGATAAATCACATCTTGTATATGGAAAGTCCCTTCTCTGAACCCCCTTTCTTTCATCAGATGCAATGTGGTTCAAAGTTCAGACTTCATCAGAAATTCCGAATGAAAGTAGGAACATAACACAATAAGCAAACAGTGACGATTAAGAAGGAAGCAGAAAAAACAATAAACAAATGAAAAAAGAACTTCAGATGACATGAGTTCCCTCCAAAGACTTCCATATCTCACAGCATTCATCCTCCTCTTCCTTGGACTTTGTCTTGCCAGGTAGGAAGCCGAAAGGCGAGCTTGGCATCTGCATCAGGTCTAATGTCACATGGGCATCACCGTCTTGGAATTTGTTCCACTCGGTTGATTCCGGGAATGGTTGGTGTTGGTGAGGGTGAGGCACTATTCCTGGTTGGGTGCCACCCAACTCATCCATCGCATGGTGGTGCCAGGCCCTGTCCAAAAAGAGCTGCCGGGCGAGGGCTGCTGCTCGATTCTCTGCAATCAACTCGCGTAGTGCAGCACTAGACCGAGAGGAGAGGTCAGATGGAGAAATCCAGGAGGAAGACTTGGATGACAGAAGAGAGAGAGCACGTCCTGACGACGATGATATGCACGAGAATCTTCCACCCGTTGATTTTTGTTCTACACAATATATATAGCTTAATCATCAGTGATCAAAACTGTGTTTACTTCCCTACTTGCAATGTGGATATCGACTAAAAAAAGTACTGAAAAATCTAAAGCTACAAAGAGACTGCAAGGTGAAACTCAAATTTGGCTGAATAACAAAACCCATAATTTTCTAGAAACAAGCACTAAATCATAATGCTGCCTGGAGAACAAGCACAAAGATCATGAAAATCAAATAAACATCAAATGGACGAAATAGATCATCGTAACCGCAATTGCAATGATCCCCAGAAGAACAGCTATGATAATATGGAGAAGATTAAGCCAAGTTTGATGTAGAACAAATGAAGTATATTCTGCTAAACTATTCAGTTTTCAAATCCTAGTTCAAAGATATGCACAAGGCTTGATGGCATTTCTAGCCCTCTATAAGTTGGCAGAATGAGTTATAAATAAAACAGGCGGAAACACGGGGATAAAAAGTGAAGCTTTTTATCCCAGTGTATTGGCAACCCAACAGAAGAATCGACCAATTTAATAAGCTTTCAATGAACACATCCATTTTCAGTTGATGCAAGTGTTATAGCTGCTTCCACATGAAGGAAAATGACGAGCACAGGGAACCAGAAAAGATGCACAATTAGAGGGATTCCCAAACAAGTTCTCTGATTATTTTTGAAAAAAAAAATAGATTATACATAATTTGGAGAACTAATTAAAGCAACAATCACTTTTAACTAGAAAAAGAGTGCAATGCAATATCCTACATGATGCTCCATCTCTAGCAAATAATATGCTAACAAGGAAAATCTTCAGAACCTTCTCACGCCTAAAGCAACAGGAAAGCCACATAGTTGAGCACTAACTAGTTTCATCAATTAGAAGTGTATTAAGGTTGAAGAAGTCTTATAACACTTGGACTTTGTTCATGAGAAACAATTGTATATTTCTCATGGCCCAACTTTAATATGAAATTTAAGTTCCACAGATATTACCTTTGTCAATGTTTTCACTTCCACAAATCACTTGACAAGGCATGGCACAGTTCGTCAGGTGCATGAACGATAAAACTCCACTTTGACCATCCCCCTCACTAGTACTTTCCTCTCTAATACATGGTATTAACCAATTATGATATACAAGTTTCAAAAATTGTTATATCTTACATGTGGAACTAAAAATCTGTGGAAGAATGCAGAGTAACAATTCTGAGGGAAAATGAAACCTAATAGAAGTTTAAAAAGCAAGATAAAAATTCTCATGGTACCATACATGAAGAAAGGATCCATGAAAGAACCCATGAACCAAATTCATACTCATTGCTTCTATAATCAATATATATCCATGCACATGACTAAATAATCTTGGCCTAACTTGTCCATTTTTCCATGCATTGAGGCTATCTCCAGATTTACAAACACAATTATTTTCGGTTCAGTTCTTTTCAGTTCAGATTTACAAACACAATTACAAAATTTCCCTTAAATTAGATCGGTGTGAACAGATCACACGACAAATGGAAAGCAACTCATTCAAACCACCTTCCTTGAGTTCTCTAGACAATATCTACTTCAATCTCCCTTTCGAAATCAATGCATAAACTGAGGTGCGGAATATAATCATTTTAAAGTAACTCTTCATCATCAATTGGCGTTGAATTTTCATTTATATTCTTGTAATTGCAAGATCCACATAGCACATATTAAATAAAATTTTAACAGAAGAACTAATTGGTTTGTGCCGACTTGATTTTAAAATTTTTCAACCTGTGATGCCTCCATTCATTGAATAAAAAAGGGAAAAAAACATACCAAAGAAAACAGTGATTTTTGTTAAATTTATTTCTATTAATGGATGATAATTATCCTAGACCCTCCCACTTGCCCAGGCTACTCCTCATTAATGCAGTCATAGGTCATCCATCTCAATTGACTTCTCAGCTACATCAGTTTTCTGAAAATGAGAGAAAGTAGGCGGCAATTTTTGCTTAGCCAAATACATGAAAATAATTGATTTCCCCTACACAAACTTCCCTTTTCTTAATTGTTTTATTAAACCCCCAAGGCCTGTGTGGAGGAAAAGAAACTAGGAAAACTTAGAAACCAAAAACCAGATGTTCTATCAATAAAAATCAAGATGCTCTACAGTCTCCTTGTCCCCCACCCAATACGGAAGAGAAGAGCCATGATGCAGATTTGAGGAAAAGAGTGTCCTAAACAAATAGTATAAATGGTTAAAACAAGTTGAAAGGCTTAATATATTTTCAAGTGAGCTCCCCCTCCCCCAACACAGACACACACAAACAAACACAAAAGTCAAAGGATATTAATTGCCTCTATTGACAGGAAAGAAAATTATATCTATCTTAGCATCTGGGATGCATCCTCCGCTTGATCAGAAAAAAAAGGGCATAATTGCTGGCACCAAAGTCAAAACCCACCGTCCCACCCCTCACCTCTTATGGTTTTCATTCACCTTACAAAACCCTCAAATTGAACCCTTCAAAAAAACTGATGTACAAAACTAATCATAGGCCAAATTTTAGTGGTAAGAAGTGATAAATGTCATGTCGTAAGGTATTGTGAAGCTAAAAAAGGTCATGAAGCATCAAAGACAAAGAGAAGCGCATCAGCATTTGTTCACAACTGACTTTATATTAGAATATATGCACACCAATCAATGACTGTTATCAGTATACAGTAATTGGAATGTAGTAATGGGCAAAGCTGCTAGTCAGGAATATTTCGTACATTTGAAACCGAGAAATGTGCAGTATAGGATGGTCAAATGCTCTAAATCAGATTACAAGAGTAAAAGCATAGACAGTGGTTCCAAACCAAACTTTAACCTGTTAATCCATTAATGATTAAAAGTTTTAACAGAATTTTGAAAAGAAAAAACTTTCTTGAGATCGTTTTTTGTGTTGAGATACTGAACCATTGATAATGAACAAGTAATAAGACAACCATGTAATTGCTAAGAGAGCTAATTTTTTGAACTAGCTTGTTCTATTGAATTTCAATTTAACGCAATAAAATCTAGTATATTATAATCCATATACATAGCATGTTCTTAATAGTAAACACAAAATTAAAGGTCAACATTCAAAGAAAATTCATAAATTGGCATCAGACCCATATCAAACATGATTAAATTGCAATTCGAGCTCTGAAAAAAATAAAATAGTAAATACGGTTGAATTATCATTTTAAGCTTAACTTCATTTCTACCAGTTTCAACAAAGAAAAAGGAAAGAAGAGTAAACCTTGAGATTGGTTCCTGGAAATAGAATCATTAGAGCTCTTCCTCCTTCGCTCGTTGTGACCAGCTAATCTCCTCCTGCAACTCCTTTTTGAATCGTCGAACTCTGATACCACATGAAACCTACACCAATCCTAACCCAAATAAGAAGCAGATCAAAACAACCCCGAGAAATCCACTTGAAAGGAGAGGACGAAAAAATTAACGAATGATTTGAATGAACCAAAAAAAAAAAATGAAGAAGACGATATCAAGAGTATAAATCGGCAAAATATCTGAGGATTCTGCAAAGTAAGGGAACTGTAATCCTGATTTTTAGAATTGAAACTTGAAAGCTAAAAGCTTTTTTTCTTTTTTTTTTTTTGAAAAGAAAAGAAATGAAAAACTTTTATTAATAATAAACGAAGTGTAATGCACAGTTACATCCAAGGTGTGGACTGTAAAGAATGAGCAGGAGAGAGGGAGAAAGAAGAAAGAAATGGAGTTGAAGTAGGCACCTGCTGCACTGCTGGCAGAAACGCTGCTCGATCCCAAGCACCACCACCTTAGGCGCTTTGGAATGCATCTCGCACACTTTGTGCCTCCGGTGGTAATCCTTGGCATTCAAAAGCGCGACATGGCAGCCTTCCACCTGACACCTGGGCACCGCTACCGGGGATCCCATTCCAGCAGCAGCAATAGTAGCGGCCGCGGTTGTCGACGACGACGGACCGCCAACACCAACGCCGACATCATAGGATCTGCCCCTCTTCTCGATGGGGAAGCCAGGTACGTGGCGCTCCCCCAACGGCGTACCGTCCTCGAAGTAATGTCGCTTGCCTAACTTCAAACAGGCGAGATGGGGATCAGGGTGCACGTGGGAAGCCGCAGTGGCGTACAGAGACGGATAGTGGTGGAGGTGGTGGTGGTGGTGCGCATTGTCCCCCTGGTGAGGAAACATTATAGCATGCGCTGCTGCTGCTGCTGCTGCTACTGCGGTCGTTGTTGTCGTTGTTACAGCGTCTGCGTTGAAAGAGTTGTTGCTCCAATCGAACCGAGACGTCCCCAGCTCCCAAATATCCCACGAGTGATTGACGTTATTACTATTTTGCCCTCTGCCACTTCCTCCATTGCCGCTGAATAATCCATTTCCGCCATTTTCCATCACCCTCCTCACTCTCTCTCTCTCTCTCTCTCGCGTCCTCTTGTTGCTCCTTAATATATCTTTCTTTTTTTCTACTACGAGGCTGCAGTACAGTCTATTGGTGGGGATCTGTTTGTTGTCTTTATGAAAGTAGAAACTAATGCTTAATGCTTATATTTCTGTCTGTGAGTGTAAGGAGGAAGAGAGGCAAAGAGCAGCAGTTTTGGTGTTCGCTGCTGCTTGGCTGTTCAGTGTTGAGTTCTCCTCCAGTAAGGTCAAGTCCTTTTAAGGGAAAAGCTGTACACGCAGAAGGAGAGAGATAGAATGATAGAGAGGGCGAGCAGGAAGTGTCTCGTTCTGTGTTATGGTCCAATGGGCGTGAAGTGTTCAAGTGGAGAGAAAAGGCTGCAGAGACGAGCAGAGCAGAGAGAGAGAGAGATAAGTGAGGGGAGAGGCGATACGTGGGAGTGGGAATCAGGGGAATACAGCCTACAGGAGAAGTTGAGTTGAGAGGTCTCTCGGTCTCGGTCTCGGTCTCGGTCTCGGTCTCGTGGGGGAAAGGAAACTAGGGAAGGGGTCAAGGGTGAGACGTGGGGCCGGACACGTGGACTGAAATGATCCAAGGGGAAAGAGAAGTCAGTAGTCAGGTGGACACAGGACTGAAGAGAGGAGAGAGAAATAAATAGAGAGAGAGAGGAGTGGAAGGAGATGATGAGTGACTGTGTGAGCGCGAGAGAGGGGGGAAAGGAGAGATGACAAGACAGAAGAGGGAAGGGGGCATTTACAGCGCCCCACCCTCACTTGTTTCTGAAAAGCTTATATCCCATATCAAATCCTTGGCAGTTCAGTCTTTTTTTTTTTCTATTTTCATATAATAATTCTCTTCTATATATATATATCTTTATACAGAGATAGAAAGGAAGAACTCCTGCACCTGCAGTCATTTTTTTTACAATTTTTATTTGTTTATTTTATTTGCATGTCCTTATATGCCCTCGTTGAAATCAAGGAATGACTGGCTATGTCCCTATAGCATAGGATAGGAGGAGGGGTCACTGGTCAGGTGGGTATGGTGATGACAACTCAATGCAAGATAGTGAAGACCCGATGAAATATTTTTATAAATATATATCATGTTCATGGAATCCAACTCCTCCCTGCAAGCAGCAATACCTAACCCCCATCTGTATTAGTATCCTAATTTGGATAAGACAGTATAGTGTATATGCATGTGGGGTAACTACTCCTTTCTTTCTTACACTTGGCAACTTAAAATTTCTCACGTCACACCAGTTTTGTTGTATAATAGCATACCATGCTCCAGCTTTCTCCGGAGTCCGGACGAGACTTGATGAAATTCAGAATTTAAATGGAGGTCAGTGTCAATGTTTCATTACTGTTTTTCGTAATACTGTGTTTGGTTTTATGGAAAAGGTAAGAAAACCTGTACAAAAACAGTCTAAAGAAAAGGTAAGTTCCAAAGGTGGACTCCATCTTCATCTTGTTGTCCCATTTTAGATCTTTATCTATTTAGCTTACCAAGATCGAGGCGTGGAATATTTAATATCTTATGAGGTAACACTTGGTTTTATGTAGACCACCGATCTCATTTGGGTCGAGTAGTGGAGGGATGATAACGTTGCTATTTGTGTTTCTTCAATGAATACCATCTAGGGGAAAAGGAAAACATTCGGATTCGATTCCTTTGAAAAAGAAGGGAATGATCCTTTTAGTAATGGATAATAAGGCCACGTCACCTATGCTTAAAAAAATCTTATTAGATTACGTGGTTGACATGGAGATATTGGATATGGTGGGGCGTTGAGCCTATTTTTTCTTTTTTTGCAGACTAACCCCTTGACGTCAGATCTCAAACGAATACAGATAGGAAAGGGGGGTGTTCTTTTGTTGAGGTGGCAGTATGGGGACGTCTTAAATGTGTTGGATGGAGATATTGGATATGGTATGTCATCATTCGTCGGGGCAACCATGAATGCCATATATTCAATGACAACTATCTCAATTAAGAGTTGCCCAAATTCAGTTCATATCTCTCTAGATTTTCATTGTAGAGAGAGAGAGGAGTGTGTGGTGATGGGCCGACCCCACCATGTGCAAGAATTCGTTGGAAGGCCAAAGTTAGGGAATAGGTGGTGGGTTATAAATCAAATAATTTGAATACTGGCCCCACGGAAAGTCATATCTTTCTCAAGCATATTCTTACAGCCTAAACACTTTGGAAAGAACCTCTCTATGTGGACATTCAGAACCCCCCCCCCAAAAAAAAAAGAAAAGGGAACAAGAATTTTCCTATTCAAAACCTAATTAGACTATATTCAAAAAAAAAAAAAGTGTTTGATTCACAATTTGAACCACCTCACTATAATCCGATTATTTTTTAAAGGGTACATTGTTTAAACTTATCTTTGAGTTTCTAGTTGTTGCCAAAACCTTCTCTCAAATCTATTAATTGCAATCACCTTTTCCAGACTTTCTAACATAGTTGTAAGTAGATCAACAGTATAAAAGAGACATGAAAATATTCAAAATATCTACATAGTTATTTTTGACAAAAATATTTATTTTCCATATTTTTTCTTCATATGAATCATTACACCAAATATATCTTTTCTAAAATTGATTTATTTTTTAAATTTGTCCTTCATATCAATAACTCAGGTGAAGCTATGGTTTTCAAAACCGGATTGGACCGGATGGTTGGATTGAAAAAATAGGGAACCGGTCAAGTGATCGGTTCCATTTTACCCCAGAACTGTTATTTTCACAAAAAACTGTTGATTTGGTCAGCAAGCCACTAACTCGGGCGGTCAAACCATTCGAATTGTCCAACAATTTAGTCATTTTTTATTTTTATTTTTGTCAAAACAGGCTGCCCGTTCTGTTCAAATGGTCAAACCATTCAACCCAGGAACCGGCCCCCCTGACCGATTCGATTTTAAAAACCTTGATTGAAACTACTATTTAAATTCAAATATTTTTTTTGTTGTTTGTATTGTTTCTTCCAATAGCAACCAGCCTCAATGATAAATGCATGGGTATTTTTGACATTTTCATGGCTCTTGTTAGATGATTCTAAAAAGGGGTGTACTTGCAACTATATCAGAAAGTCCAAGGGAAGTGATTGCAATTACTAAAATTCGAGAGAGATTTCAACAACGGTCATAAACTTAAGGGGAGGTTTCAGCAATTTAAAGTAAGAATCTTTTTACTATTACAAAGTTCTAGTAGGTATTTGGCATCGTTGTTGCGCATGTAGAGAAAAAATTGTGCTTATTTTTTGTTTGGAACCAGTGTTTCCACATAGGCTATTTTTTGAGAAAATAGCACTAGTTTTGTTTGGTACCAATGTTTGCAGCAACATTTTCAACATGGTATATATTATCTAACGTCCAAGATGATGCCACATCATTGCACGTTAGCAGCAATGCATCGTTTTTCTAGAAAATGGTACCAAACAAGAGAGTATTGTTTGAAGCACCGTTTTCTCTGATATGATATCTACATGGTGTCATTTCCTCAAAAAACGACATCGATGCCAAACACCTACCTAAATATCCAACGTATTACCTAGTACCATTGGGTGATTTTATATTTTCTTTTTAATTTTTTTCAATTCGATTCATGGGATTAATTTAAGGCACATCTACCCTAGATCAAGTTAGACCTTGAAACACCTATTGGGATGCATATTGGGG
>NW_010729110.1:3738647-3762760 GCF_000365185.1 Nelumbo nucifera | reverse complement strand
TAATTAATACAAAGTTCCTAATGGGTCTGGATGTAGTAGGCACGTTAGGTAAGCATAATGAGTGAGCACGTAATAGCTATATGACACATGTCCTAGCTAATATGCCTTTCATTCAAAAGTCTTTGCTCCGTTAGATAGAAATGATCAATTATTTTATTATCTTTGTCAAAATAATTAAAAATAAAAAATAATAAAAAATAAAAACGTAAATGAGTCACAATTCTTAATATGTTTAGGTTTTCCTTTCTCATTGTTTTTATTTTTAATTATTTTGACAAAGATAATAAAATAATAGATAATTTTTGTCTAACGGAGTAAAAACGTTTAGATGAAAGATGCATTAACTGGGACATGTGTCACACAACTATTACGTTCTCACTCATTATACTTACCTAACGTACCTACTATATCCGAACCCATCACCAATATGATGCATGTCTACCTATACGCCCCAACAAAATTGCAGATTTTCATCATTGTTTAATTAAAATGTTGGTTTGATTGGTATATTTTTTTCAATCTTCAATCAACTATTAGGTTCAGTGTGAAAGGACTACAAATATAAATATATACAAAATAATATAAAATACAAGGTTTTACACTCTACATATTTATATTTGTACTCCTTCGAAACTGAGGCTTATTCTTCAAAGTCGGGTTGAACGTGATGAGAAGTTAGTCGGGTCTGGCCTCAAAATGTTAAATTTATATGCTATTTAGACATAAATCTTGACTTGTTTCACCAATTGAAGTGGATTACGATTTATTACCATCCATTATTATTTACTATAATGATGTTTTAATTCCCTTAGATGAAAAATTGTGGGTTGTTACCAGTTTCAGTTAAGTCTCGGAAAACTGGGCCTTAATTTGTAGGCAAACAAGGGAGAAGTACCAATCAGCCCAGATCAAAATTTTCTAGGCCCAAAGTATAGGAGAATGCATCTGACCATGAATTGATGCCAAATTCAGGGGCAGAATGTGATTTATAGAGGGGAGAGGAAACAACCCTTTTACAGAATTGAGAGAGAAGAGAGAGACACGCACTGAGAGTGCATTGTAAAGGATTATTCAAAATACCTTGGATGTTCTTTAGAGTGCATTGTATAGAAAAATAGGGAATTATGAATATAGTTTAATACACGTTCAAGTTGGAAGCCTAAACTTTTTTCTTTGATATATTTTTCCTTTTGTCATCTATTATTCCTCCTATTTTTGTTTATTTAATAGTAATACAACACAAACCGTAAATAAAGCTCCGGAATAATAGTGGCCATACACGTAATCTTGAAAGGGTCCGACGGGAGGATCTCCCTACAGCAAAAGTTGACTGGATTGACATATTCTATTCATTTTGGTTGGTTAGAAGCAAGGCGAAAATACATTAAGTTTCATCCAAAAATGAAGAATAATTAAAATAGGAGAAGATTGAAGGGAAGACATTACAATGGAATGGATGAGAGAGAGAGGGGGGGGGTGCCTAGAAATGGCAAGACAGGGGACCTGAATCCACGCATTGGGCGTTGTTTGTGGTAAAATGGTAAAAAGAGGGAATGGAGGAAGAGCGTAAAAGAGGAAAAAAAAGCTCGTCCCACAATGACAATGCCAATTTTTACAACCTACAGTAAAATGGTACTACCCCTCACACACAACCTAAACGGCGTACGATTGGGTAGGTTATTTGGGAACCCCTCCCCCTCCACCTCTGCTATCAGAGTGCTATGTGCATCTGACACCGACACGGAGGCCGCATACGAATACGAAGCTGTATCCTGTATTATTATTAATAGGCCCCACCTTCCCCAGTTCCAGTGGGTCCCGCATTTCAATCCTCAAACCATCTCATCTCCGCTAAGAACAAAAGAAATCAGCTGATTTCATGCACAGACTGTTGAACTATTCGCAGCACAGCATGGGACCCAGCGAGATCAATAATAAGTCTGACGACAGCCCTGCTTCTGTGCCACGTGTACGGTGCTCAGCTTCCTTGCAGGGGTATCATTGAGTTTAGATATATCCTTCAGTCTCTCGCCCTTTTCTGAGGATATCATTAAATCAGAAAAGAAAAAAAAAGAAAATCAAAGTGAAATGAAATGAGATCGCTCAGACGCTCACAACTCACAAGCATAGTAGGGGGAAAGAGGGATGGAAGCATGGTAGATGGAGTGGAAGCTATTTAAAGTTTCAAAATTGAAAGGAAAGATAAAAAAAAAAAAAAAAAATAGGAATGCAGCCATGCAGGGGTTCCTAAAAAGCAGGGGTAGAGCATGACCTTGTACTTGAACTTACAGGGACATGACACGTGGATTTTTAAAAAAGAGCTCCTCTAGTCCTCTCCTTTTTTTTTTTTTTATCTCTTCCCGGTAAAAATAAAAATAAAATTATAAAATAACTGTTGCACTGGCTCTGCCCCTCCCTCTGGGCTACTGCGTAAAGTTGGGGCAACTGGAGATGTTAATTTGAACTGCTGCTCAAATCAAATGGGGACCATACCAATATTATCATTGACAGCGTCAAATTCAATCTTTGAGGGCAGGGGCATCCTCTCTCTCTTGTGACTTGTGAGTTGTGACCAGCTACGTGTTTGCACTCTGGTGGAGTCATAGACAATGACTCCGTTTTTTAACACTGTTGCAGATTGTCCGACACCTCTGTCTCTAATTCTAACGCTACTTCTCTACTCTGGCAAGTTATAATAAAATTAATATCTGCTTATACATACGAAGTTAGCTTCACTAACTATAGTCGTAAAAATTAATTGAGGTACAAAATTGCAATTGGATTTCTCACTGTTCCTTCCAAACTCTTCTTATTTTCTTGTTATATTTAATAAAAAATAAAGAACTAACCAATTTTTAATTTTCCTTCTTTGATCTTTTCCTCAATGGATGGTGGGGAAGGCTCGTTAAACACCAGCCTTATTGTTGTTTTGTTTGTGTGTGTGGTTGTTTTTTTTTTTTTTTTGGTTTGTGTGTGTGGTTGTTGTGTTGATGGTTCATATTTGCTTGCTTTCTTCTTTTCTGTGAATTGACGGAGGAGGGAGGGTACTTGGAAAAATGGGAAGGCGAGGCTCTGAAATCGAGCATTTTCAATTTTAATTTTATAACTGGGAGAGAGAGACCCATTTGATTTCTGGGCTTTTGTGAGCTGTAAAAAAAACTAGAAAGAGGAGAGAGAGAGAGATGCACGTATTGGTAAGTGGAAACGCAGCCCAGGGGGGCAAGAGTAGGAAATAGGTTGCAATCAAATTAAATCAAGGTGGGGCCCTGCATTGCAGTAGCAGGTCTCCCACTCCACCTATTTCTCTGACTTTTCAAGGGTGGTGACTGCTGACTGGTCTTTCCTTGATGCAAGACTGGCTAAAGGGAGATCCAACTTTAGTGGGTCCCACCCTCACTCCCTACCTCCCTGTCACCCACGATGGAAACGCCGCTACGTCCCCATTAACATGTCTGTAGGAAACTATAGATGCAGATGCTTCAATACATTGCAGCACAATGATAATTGATAAGCTGTAATGTGTGTGTACATCCTCCTACACAAAAAGTTTGGTACACTCCCCTCCAGAGTCCAGACTTCAGACCTCCTTTCTTTGTCTTCTTCTTCTTCTCCTTCTCCTTCTCCCCCATGCTTAAAACTAAAAAGTACCTCAAGATTCTCTCTCAATTCAACTGCCCAACCAGTCATTCATCATATAGATGGGCTTCGGCCTGGACCTAAACATTTTGAGGCCCATCCTGACCCCCCTCCCCCCCAATTACGCTGTACGGTAACACCCAAAACCCATCAACCCGAATCCATGAACACGACTGGTATAGTTAAACAGTTTTTGTGGTCATTGTCTCATTGAGATGAAATTCAATGGATTGACTGGGTCAACCCATAGACCAAATGGGCCAGGGCCCATTGACAAGTGATTCCAGGACCGGGACCTGTTGTCTTGGAAGTTGGAAGTAGGAAGTAGACAGTCGGGGCTCCGGGGAACATGGCTATATATAATTTAATTAGGCGAAAAAAAAAAATAATTATAATGGAAGTGGCAGACCTCGGAAACCTACTAATGAGTGTCAGTAAAGGCTGGAGGAAGACCGAAAGACACCCTCCCCATTTCCACTTAAAGCACTCTTGAGTCTTGCGTCTTGTCCCAACCCAATAAAAGTGGAGGAGGGGGGCAAAGCCAAATAAGAAATAACGAATTACCGAAAGCATGACGGAAAATATTCTTTGTGCACTTAACCAAAACACAATAAGCCTAAGCCTTAAGCCTTATTGTGAGTTGCGACGACTGGCCTACGGCTTCTTTCAATACTTGAAAGTTGAAAGGAAATGAGTTGAGTTGATGGAATTTGTTCAGCAAGTTGCAGAGGCCTGATTTGATATTGACATTACTTGATTTTTGGGAGAAGTAGATTATGTGGAGCAACTTGCAATTCAGATTCTTGTCTAAAGTGGGCATACACTGACGTCATTGATTTGTTCATCAACCTAAAAATGTTGTGTTAGTGGTCACTGTGGATTGATGGGAATCAAGTGTAACCCAATCGTCCCCTTCCCCTCCCCCTGCTACTTCTATTTGTACAATACCATTAATATTTATATTTTGGCAACAACATCAGGAATTCCAACAATTCTTCCTTTTTCCCTTTCTCCTTTTCCCCTTTTGTTTACTGATTGATGACGGAGAATGATGGTCTTCTCTTCTCTCTCCTGCAGGATGCGAGGGGACGACGAAAGCTAGCTACACCTAGAGAATAATATTAAAATTGTCCAAAACTTGGACCAGGTTGGTTATCACTTATCAGTGATGATGGAGCAGGGAATGGGGAGGGGCTGGATTGGGTATTGACTATTGACCATTGATTGACTATTAAGGAAGCTTGTGACCAGGGCAAGGCCCAAACCCCAACTGTGGCTGATGTATGAAATGCCCATCAGCCCATCCACGGTCAGACAGAAAAGGACTTAAGAGCAACGTAGCCCTCCATCTCCATAATAGCTTAATAGGTGTGCAATTGCATTTGCATGAGTGTCTTTGAATAGAGATGTGTATAGGCCATGGGTCCAACAGCCTAGTAATCCGATCCAGTCGTTCATTTTTACTTGATTAAATATCAATTGCAGGTTAATACCTGACTAAAAAGGTTGGACCAGGTAAACATTTCGAAGAATTGGTAGGGTGCACGGAATATCCATATTCAAATTTAAATTCAAATCCAATCCAATCCGATTTAAGGCAAAATCCAAATTTCGTTCATTTTTAGCTGGATCAAATCTAGATCCATCTTCAGTCAATCTGAGTATTGGTTTTAATGTTGTATATTACTACAGTCAAAGGTTCACGTTCTTCTCAAGTTTGTATATAAAATTTTGATCATTTTTAATTTAATTTATTAAATGGTATACTCGGAGTTCAATCTTAACCCAACAGTCAAGAATGTATTTGAATCTGAATATCTGGTGATGTTTATGTTTAAGAGACCAAATTAGCTGGACAGGATGGTTGTATAGCAGACTGTTGAATCAACGGTAACGCCACATACCTAGGGGATCAACCCAGTCCAGAATATTTATTAGATTGGATTGGATCTGGCCCGTCCATAATAAATTTATATTGGATTGGGTTGGATTAAGCCAATACCTGGTCTAATTAATTCATTGGACTGGATTGGACCTGGTCCATTTATAATGGACTCACATTGGACTAATCGGATTGGACCAAATCCAGTCCAATTGACACCCCTACCCATACCAATCATAAATTACATATGATTCACAACCAAATTCACATTGGCACCCACACAGAGCGCGCCCCACATGCACATATCAGCATGCATTGGAAACATCTCCTATTCTTGTCATTAAGGGTGTCCATGAAAAAACAAAAAACTGAACCGAATCGATTGAAAAATCAAAGAACTGGTTCAGCTTTCGGTGAACCTACAAAAAATTGGCAGTTAACTAAACTGACCGGTATATATATATATATATTATATATATATTTTTAATATGTCAAATATTTTCTATATATTATATATAAATATATAATCATATATATATATATATATCTAAATATATACATATATTATATTTATAATAATCTATTTATGCATATATTATATATTAATATTTATAATTTAATATTATACATATATTTATATTATATATATTATAAATATAAAAAACTGAAGAACCAAACCGATCAAAAACCAAAATCAATGAACCAGTTAACTGGTGGTACTGGTTCGGTTTTGGTTTAGAGAAATAGAAAAACCGGTAGTACTGGACTACCAGTTTGATTTGCAAAAATTGACCATGATTCGATTAACTGAACCATAGATGAGTCCGGATCTCGTGCCCACGAAAATTCTACCCACATTTATCGCCGTCATACATAGAGAACATCTTATCCTTTGTATAATATTATGTAGGGGGGATATTCCCAATTCACTGGGATAATGTATTGTGGATAGGCGTGGCAGAGTTCTCGTGGGCAGGAGATCCTGACTCACCATAAACACTTGTCATTGATAGATGTTCCCAATGGATAGTGTGTACGATGAAGTGCCTGTGGGGAGCAAATGCTGGCATGGGATATTATCAGTGGTTATGCAGCCAGCCACTATGTTCAGATAATGCAAATTATTATTTATAGGCGTCCAATTCGAATCCAATCTTGTGGCAGACCTAAGAAGTAAGAATTAGCATCGCAAACCAACTCGTAATAACATCTATTAACAAGCCAGACTTCAAGCTCCGGCCATGAAAATTTTACATTGTTTCAGGTTTGGGCTTCGGGCCGGGCACATTCAAATTTTGATAAAGTCTCAATCGAGCCCGGTCCATAAATATGTAATTGAGCCAATCAGAATACACTGTGTCATCCATGTACACATAAACAAAGAGTTCGAACCACCCATGGCATTTTGTGATAGGCCCAGCAACATCCCCTGCTTGCTGAACCACCCACCAACGCTTATGAATAGCCATATTGATTTTCTGGTATATAACTAAGTAGGGGGCGGAACTAGAAAATTTTCATGATGAATTGGAGGGGAGGAATAAATATGGGGAGTGGGGGGAGGAGGGGAAATGTACATGGAACAATGTGTCGCAAGTGGGGATACATGGAACATGGCTCCCCTAGGTCCCCCTGGCTCTGCACCTATAACTAAGGCCCTGTTTGGACCATGCTAAGTTAGGCCATGTTGGAACACAGGATGCAGATGGTACAATCTGTTCAATTGTGTCGTGTCATGTTGGTTCATGGACCTGAAACCCCAAGTCTGATATGACCCATACAGACATGGCATGCAGTCCGTTGTATCTCTACCTGTTGGAATGGTAGTCCCCCATTTGAAGAAAAGGTCATTCCCTGGCCCTTCTTTGGGAATGAAATCTCATTCCTATTGATTTCAATTTCCATTTCCATTTCTGTTTGAACCAAACAGATTATAGGAACAGAACATTCCAATTCTAATTCCAATTTTAAAAGATTTTTATTACAATTCCAACTATAAATCAAATGGACTCTAAAGAAAAAATTGCTGTCAAGGCTCCTATAATGATGAAACCTGCCATGTATTGATGATGAATACATAACACATAACCAGCTTGGGTAGTAAAATCTTGTGCTATGAATGCATAAACAGGTAAAGAATACATGTAATTGGACTACCAAAAAGAAGTAATAACTCCTAAAGAGGCTAGAGCAAGGCATTATTGAAAATGAACTCAACTTATGAAAGTGAAAGACATTCCTAATCACACATGCACCAAGAAAATTTGAATAAACTGTATTCACCAGTTAATACACCATTGTCGGTGGCTACTAATTCTCCAGTTATATTTGCTTTCCACAATCCCAGAGTCTTCGTAAGAACAGGATTGATGGGCCTAAATTCTGTTCTGTTATAGATAAGCAAATAAGATCATAATATTACAAGAGTACAGTTTGAGGAGAGTCCTGGCCTCCAGTTCCGTTAAGACAATTCCTAGTGAGAGAGAGGTTGAAAGTTTCAAATAATCGAGTCTCCTTTTCTGTAAGGCCTTTGCTTCTATGTAAATTTGATTAGATTAAAATGCAGCAGAGACTTTTATTTTATTTTAGGGTAAAAGACTTAAGGCTGAGTTTGGAAGGAGTACAAATATAAATATGTAGAGTGTAAAATCTTATTATTTATATTATTTTGTATGTATTTATGCTGTACATATTTATATTTGTACTCTTTCCAAACTGAGTCTAAATATGTACATATTTATATTTGTACTCAGTTTGGAAATAGTACAAATATAAATATGTACAGTCCAAATATATAAAAAATAATACAAAAATACAAAGTTTTGCACTTTATATATTTGCATTTGTACTCCTTCCAGACTAAGCCTAAACTTCTCCTAATCTATATATTTTGTATGTATTTGTATTGTATATATTTGTATTTGTACTCCTTCCAAATTGAGTTTAAGTTTTAAGAAAAATACTTACACTTCCCCTCTTATTTTTAATAGGACTAAAACCTCTCCTTTGAAAAGAAAGAAGCCATTTAATTTGATAGAATCAATGAAGAGACATTTTTAACCCTTTATAATTCTTTAAATTTTTAAATAAAACCATTGAAATTGTAAAGGAAGAGGCAGAAACATTTATACGACTATGACCATAAAAATTAGTTGCATAATCAAAAACCACAAGTGGGAAAACAATCCTGTTTGCATCTTCCTCACTAGCAGTCATTGAATCTCTTCTTCCAAGTAAATCTTAGTATGATAGACCTTCCAAGTAAATCTTAGATTGATGGACCTGCATTTTCACCCTTGCATGATACCAAGGACAAATATATCTTGATTGGAAGGGAGGTATTTATCTGATGATGTCACTTGAGAAGGGAGTATGGGCCAGGTCAAGGTAAGCCCAATACTGAATAAATATGAAATTACCCAGCCTACTTTTGGCTTAAATACAATGCCGTTGAATCGGATTCCCTCAATACTTTCCAACTTGAATTCTATGGCCTCATGGATTAACATGTGTGAAGATGGTAAAATGGACTTCTATAGAAAATGAAAAACAATTATCCATAATTCTTCCGGTAGCAAGACCATGATTTAAGTTTTAATTTGTTGAGAAAATAATAATATTAAAAAAAGTTGGTTAAATAAGCAAAGAATTAGGGGTGGCCATGAGCTGAGTTCTTTATGAGTTACTCGAGTTTGACTTGGTTTCAATCGAGCTTTTATAGGTTCGATTAATTATTATAATATATATAATAAGAATATTATATTTTTTAATTTTTTAAGTATCAAATAAAAAATACTTTTTTATATATAATTTTTTATTTTTATAAAATATTTTTCTTGAACCAAGCTCGGGCTCGAGCCTCATACTATTTGGCTCGGCTCGAATCCACTCCTACCAGGAATATGTATATTATAGAAAGTTTTAATAAATTAATCGGAAAAGTACGACTAGGCCCAATGCAAATTTTTGATTTCCACTGTAGAACTATAAATGCCAATAGTCCACACTCAATTTCGATAACAGTACTTTAAGCACCCTGGGCTTAACCGTCATTTTCCCTAAATTAAAATCTAAAATTCAATGGAAACGGAGTATGACGCCCACTTCGAAACTTCAGATCAATTTATGATCCATGCAGCGTGCTTGTCAAATGTCAAACGTGTCAGAGAGATGTTTAGGATATACAAGTTACGGATTATTGCAGGATACATCGTTTGAGAAAACCTTTTCAATATTTTTCTTTATAACAAAACCTTTTCTTTTGGGGTGGGGGGAATGATAGATTTGCTTTAACATCTGTCGTAAAAGGAAAATTTCCTTATTTTGAGAAAAATTTTCAAAGACGAGCGCCCGTGGCCTAATGGATAAGGCGTCTGACTTCTAATCAGGCGATTGTGGGTTCGAGTCCCATCGGGCGTGTTGTAGTCTTTCCTTATTTAGAAAGAAAATGCATTTCTTTTATTAATACCAAGCAGGCTATAGAACAATAGATTCAGTCCGCTATTTTTCATGTCAGCAAAAAATTGGGTGCCATTGAATTGATCCAATTAAGGATGTCAATGGGATATTCTTACTTTGGGAAACCCAACCTTTTCCAGTCAAGGTTAGGTTCCATGTTAGGTCAATAATGTATTGCCTCATAGGCTCTCATCTCTCTATGGATTTGGTAGCATTACCATTAGCTATTTCTTTGTCAATCTTTGTGGAGGAGATCTCTTATATGAGCTTTGCCTGTTCTTTTGTTTTTTCTTTTACTTTTAGGCCAACATCATGTGTATATATGCTTTGAGACATTCAATTTGAGTTTAATGCATCAAGCAAGGCTTAAGTTTTCTTGATTTCTAAAGAGAATATATTTTTTTTTTTTGAAATCGCTCATAAGCATCATATTTTATTCAATCAAGAAAGTGATACAAAAAAAGGCCGATGAGACCAATTAGAAAATCTAGGAACAATTTTTCAAGATGACAAAATAAGACAGTGAATGAAGGAGGATCAAAATATCTTCTGTAAATGAGAAAACAGTGAAGACTAATCACCAACAGAAGAAAATAAACTCGTCTCCAATCCATCGAACCACCACAGATTGCGGATGAAATTGACAGAGGAGGAATCCAAAAGACTGCCATCACCGGAAGCTCACTATGGGCAGCATCAACTAGAGAACCGCGAACGGGACTTACCACGAATAGCAACTGCTGGAGAACCACAAACTGACAGAGGAGAAAACCAAATACTGGCTTTGCCTGCGAACAACGAACTTGAACGAGGACCTCGAACAACATCAAACCACGAATAGAAAAAACAAAACCTTGAAAAAACTCAAGAGAAAAACCTCAAGAAAACTTGAGAGGGAGGCTCTCTCAAAACAGAGAGAGAGAGAAAAAAACTAGAAGGAGGAGGAAGGTGGAGGGGAGCCCAGATGGGCGGCTCCCTTTAGGGGCCACCCCCAACGAAATCCCTTTGGGAGCCTAGCATTTCCAAAGAGATGAAGGTTCTTTGTTGAGACATGCCATGATATAGCTTTCGTGAGTCGCTCAAAATTTAAAAATTTGAATCTTTCTTGATACTTTGATTCTAAAATCCACCTCTTCTTCCCACTAATGCATTTATTGGAATGATTTGTCCTCGAGTGTTGAGCATATCTTTTCATTAGAAGGTTAGCCTTATCAGGGTAGTCATTAATTTTTCATTTCCAGTGTTGTCTATCCTTGAGCTTTTATTCACCTTTCTTTGTAGGGAGCAAAAAAACAAGAAACCCCTCCTGTCAAGAAGTTGGGCTCATAGAACTGTATACTAGTATTACTCCAGTCTTCCCGGATTTCCCACTCTTGGTCCATACTATCATCCTCATCTCCTTCTTAGTCTTCTTCTTCACCAATCATCATGCCAAACTCATCATCCTGGTTCGGACGAAGATTATGAATGTTCTCATAAATGATTTTATAGGTCTCACAGTGACCACCAACCCTTACTAGGATCTCAAGCTTGAATTTCTTGCAAAGGTCCAAATTCACACACACATAAGGGAACCGAGCTTGATCCATGGATTGAGTGTTCTCATCTAGCTTAACAATAGTACCAATGCAAGCTTGAACCCCAATTTCTTTTTGAAGAGTATCAAATAGTTCCTATTGACATATCAGGGGCCATTTTTAAGGATATACTCATAGTCCTCAATAGAGGAGAGGAGAATCTATGAAGGAAAAATCCATTACGTTTCATCTTGATAGATAGCTTGCTTGTAATGTTGTATGACGTTTTTGCTCGATGAGTGATTGCATGGATCGAGACTTTTTCTCCAACGACATGGAGACAGAGAGCCCTTTTGCTAAAGTTGTTCTCTGCCCTTTTTTCGTCAAGATTCACCTCAGCAATTCTTCTCTAATTAGACTTTGAGTTATCATTGTCTTTGTTCTTTTGCTTATTGAACAAGGCCAAGAGAGACCTTTTCACATTACTTGGTTCTCATTTTTCCATTTTAGGATCTCTCAAAGTGCTGGTAGTCCACAAGTAAGTGGAGCAAATGGGGGGAGGATGTTATTCTTTTGTAATTTATCCTCCTTATATAATGGTTTGATCTTTACGTTTGTATTTAATACATTTTTCATATCACTTAAACTTGACTTCTCTTCATTTAACACTTGATACCTTGTTCTTTTTTTGTGCGACAAGATTAGGTGCTTGTTAGGTGTGCAACTTGGGTGGCCCTACCCAAGCCCAAACCGGCCCAGCCCGCAATTTTACATGGGCTGGGCTTGAATTTTTGGTCTTCGAGCTGGGCTTGGGCTCAAGAAGTTAGTTTTTTTTTATTTTTTTATTTTTCAGGCCAAGGCCAGGCCTAGACCTTAGGTAGTCCAGACCCAGCCTGATCCCAACCCAACTATATACATTCATATATACATATGTGTATATGTAAATTTTGCATACATATTTGTGTACATATTCACCTATATTCATACTTATTTTGCATACATATTTACATATATGCATAAATATATGTATAAGTATTTCCATAAATACACATAGATATGTATAATTTTAGAGTGGGTTCATTGACCAATCCGAGCCC
This sequence comes from Nelumbo nucifera, assembly GCF_000365185.1. The sequence goes on along the minus strand of NW_010729110.1, from coordinate 3,750,170 downwards.
AGCTTGGGCCTGAACCCAACTTGAGTGCATCAAATTATAGTGCGGGCTGGGCTCGGGTTATAAATGTTCTCAAATGTTTTCGATAAAATTCTATACATTTTCAATTTTGGTGTTCTATCTTTTTTTTTTAAATATTTATTATTCAATTATGACATCGTGACTTTCTTTGAAAAGTTGGACCGTTGACCCACCATCTAGATAAAATAATAGCTTTGCTTTCGGATTAGTTTTAAATTAAGGAAAATTAGGAAAATTAAAGTCAGAGCCGGTTATACATTTAAAATTATGCTACATGTTGGTCTAGAAACCAACAAAACTCTAACAATTTGGCTCTACATTTCAAATTATGAAAACCCCACCATATCATCGGAGGCTTATGTGGTTGTTATCAACATGGGACTCTTAATCCATGTTGGACACAACAAAAAACTTATACTAAAATTGCCCTTTAATGTTGGGTGATTGGAAAATAAAAAAGGGTTTTTAGTCTCTCTCTCTCTCTCATTCTCACAGTTGTCTCTCTTTGCTCAATGATTGTGTGATTTGAAAATAAATAAAAATGGTTTTTGGTTTTTGTATTTACGTTCTCTCAATCAATTTCTCTCTCTCTCAATCTATCATTCTCTCCCAATCTCTTCCATTCTCTTTTTTGGTCGATCTCTCATTCTCCCTTAGTTTCTCTCTCTTCCCTCTCTTGTTCTTTTTTTTTTATTTTCTTATACACTTATATGGTATTAATTAGATCGTATAAAAGAACATGAAACCAACTTGGTATGGTTCAAAAACATTACATCAATATGATAAAAATTCACAAGAAACTCTTGGCTATGAACTTTACACTAACTTGATAGAAATTTATAACTTGATTGTACAAGTGGTTGGTCTCTTTAATTCTTTTATATGGTTTAATTAATATTGTATAAGTTTGTAAGAAAAATAAAAAAAGAACGAGAGTGGGAGTGAGAGAAAGACTGAGGGGAACGGTAGAGACCGAAGCTAAGAAAGTGGAAGAGACAGAAGGAGCTGGAGAGAAACTGAAAACCTATTTTCAGTATAGGCTTTTTGTTGTGTCCAACATGTATTAAGAGTCTCATGTTGGTTACAATCACATAAACCTCTAATGACATATCAGGGGCTTTTATAATTTGAAATGTAGAGCCGATTGTTAGTTTTGTTGGATTTTAGACCAACCTGCACCCGAATTTTAAATGTACGACTTTGACTATAATTTTCTCTTTAAATTATATATTTCATTTACATTATATAAAATATTTTTACTTACCACACTTAATTTTTGTTTATCTATGATATCATTTGACCCAAACAACTATCCCACCACCCAAAAAGAAAAATAGTTTGATTTCTATGTTGACATTAAATTTTGTGTTACATTTCTATCATTGATTAAATAATTTCTTATGTATAATACTTATTTTTGTTTATTTATTTTTATACTATTAAAATTAATATTATGGATTTAATTACAAAAATTTAATGATGAAAAAAATATATCTTAAATATAGGATTAAATGAGAGAGAATATAAAAATACTTTTATTTCCAATTGGTTTAAAATTTTACATTCCATTTCCATCATTAATAAAAACATTTCTTATTTATCATACTTATTGTTGTTTAATATGTATGTTACATATGTTCTCAATTTTTTTATTTTTTTTCATTTTATTATTTAATCGTGGCAACATGGATTGACCCATTTGACTCACATTGGTTTAATTTCTTACCACCACCTAGATGAAAAGACTATTTTTTTCTAGGTAGATCTTAAAAGTATAAGCTTTTATGTTATTCGAATTATTAATTTATTAAGTATGGATTTAATTAATAAAACTTAATGATGAGGAGAAACAAAAATGACTTAAATATATGATTCAATGAACATGAATGCAAGTTAATAACTTAAATATTGGATTTAATGAGAGGGGATTGAATGCATTAAATATCTTAAAATTACATTTTTTCAATTCTTTTAATATCAATAACTTGATTATTACCCTATTATCCCTCATTTTTTATAAATAAATTTCAATATAGAGGGGTAAATTTTGTTCTCAAGAAATTCCAGAAATATTCTTGAGGCCATTCGTGCTTTTTAAAGTAGTATAGATTATGTTATATACTCAAGAGACTATATCTCTTGATTATTTCTCTAGTCATTTCACCCACTAAAGCTAGTATCGGTGGATCCATTTCTTATATAAGAAAGCTTCTCTCTGAATGATTTCCTACCATCGATCCTTTAGGAGTATTTATAGTAGTTTTTCTCAAAAGTCCCACATTAGGTGAGAAACTCACAGTGTTAGTGGTACGATCTCTCCTTATTCAATATTCCTACCTAGCTTGCTAATTTCTCTACCACTTTATTTGAAAGAGTTTGAATAGAGGTCATCTCAGCCTTAAGGTTTCACCTTCTTCTTCCTTACTTTGGGAAATCCAACTTTAATTTTCCAGTCAAAGTTAGGTATTGTGTTAGGTTAATAGTGTATTGCTTCATAGGCTCTGATCTCTCCCTCTATGGATTTTGCAACATCACCATTATCTATTTTCATGTCAATCTTTTTGAAGGAGCTTTCGTCTTGAGCTCTACATATCAGACTTGAGACATGCAATCCGAGTTTAATGAATCAATTCAAGCGAGGCTTAAGTTTTGCTGATTATCAAAGAGGTGAAGTTTCTTTGTTGAGATATGCCAAGATATAGCTGTTGTGATTCACTCATCAAAATTTTAAAGTTTGAATCTTTCTTGATACTTTGATTTTGAAATCCACTTCTTTCTTCCAACTATATGCTTAATGGAACCATTTGTCCTCGAGCATCAATTCTTAATTTCCCCCCCATCGTGGTTGCTTTCACGAATTAGTCTTAGTAAACTTAGCACTAACATACTGAGCATGTCTTTTCTTTAGAAGGTCAGGCGATTTCTACCCTACCTGCCCTTTACCTCCTCAATGGGGCGGGTTTTTTATGTTTGAAAGACGGGTTTTGGGATTCTACAATCCATATAGGTACGGTATTAGGATAAACCCAATCCTCTCCGTTCCACATATTGTTGGAAAGCATATGAACTTTATGTACTAGGTGTTGAATTTAATAAAATTTTGAATTTTATATGAAGGATAATTGATAGTTTATGTGTTTTGTACATGTCTTAATCAAATGATTGAAAATTTTATTGTTTATTTGTGTTATTTTACTTATTTGTTGCTTATGCATAACAAGAAACAATAGGAAATTAGATTTGGGTTCTAAGCCCAAACCCACTTCTACCCATGAATGCGGAGAGGGTTTTATATATTCATCTACGGGAAGGGTTTGGATTCTCAAAATCCAATATGCTAGGGGTTTTGGGATGGGTATGGGTTGAGAGGTTTAGGGAGGTGGGTAGGATCTAAAATTTACAAAACCCTCCTCAAACCCGCCCCATTGTCATCCCTAGATTTCCCTCAATGATTTTGATAATATGTGATGACTACACATGGGAATTTTCCTTCCTTTGAACTTTTATTATCTCCACGTTTTAGTTTACCTATTTGAACATATAGCATTGTGTGCATTGCATTTGCCGAGTGATGGAGAAGTATATATCATGGTTTTTAAAACTGAACTGGTCAGGGGTCCGGTTACCGGATCGAATGGTCCAACTGTTTGAACTGAATGCTCGGCCCGTTCTGATAAGAAAATAAAAAAATAAAAAAATTTTCAAAATAATAAAAAATGGTCAAAACTGTTCGAACGGCTTGAATGATTAACCACCCCGATTCATCAATTTGCTGACCAAAATCAACAGTTTTGGGGAAAACAAAGCCAGTCACCTGACCGGTTCCCAGTTTTTCTGGTCCAACCGTCCGGTCCAGTCCGGTTTTAAAAACCATGGTATATATATTGTTCTTTTGATCAACCGACGTGGTAATCAGAGCAACAAATCAATTGTTGATGGATTTTGTCTTATCCGCAGGTTGATTTTTTTTTTTGGTTTAATCAGCCTCCATTATAAAAAAAAGAAACGTACGAGCAAAGCAAGCAAACTAAAAGTGAACAAATTGTAAAAGAAAACGAAGAAAAGAGTAACAAAACTGCAAGAGAAAGGAGGAACTATATGTATATAATTGAAAATGGAAATCTATATGTATATAATAAAGAGGAATGTGGGGAGCTATCTTAGGCAAGGTTTTTAAAACCGATCCAAAGACCGAACCGGTTAGGGGTCCGGTTCTCAGGTCGAATAGTCCGATCGTTCAAACTGAACAATCGGTTCATTCTGACAAAAAAATAAAAAAATTAAAAAAAATAAAAAATGGTCAAAATCATTGAACGGTTCAATCGCCTGGGTCAGCAGTTTACTGACCAAATTAACGAGTTTTTGCAAAAATCTGATTTTGGGTAAAACGAAAATGATCCCTTGACCGATTCCCAATTTTTCCGATCCGAACGTCTGGTCTGATCCGATTTTGAAAACCATGCACGTAAGTCTCTTTCCTCTCGATTTTTATGTGTGGTCATATTTTGTGTAAACACTTCTCCTTTTGATAAATTTTGTCCTGAGAACTTCTTAAGTTTTAATAGTTATCAATGTAACGGCTGTTACATGTGTGGTTAAATGGATATCAAGTTCTCTTCCATGAGTTTCTCTCGAAGGGCTGTTACATTGCCCCATCACCTAAAATCTCTCCATGTAACAACTGTCGCAATATCTCAAATCAAATTGATATCAAGTTTTCTTCCATTCGTTTCTCTCAAACGGTTGTTACATTCTCTTTTCAATTTCTTCCTTATTTTTTCATATACACCTCACCCTCTCTTTCTCTAGCATTTCCTTTACAGAGATTTCATTCTCTGTTTTGTTCATATTCTCAAATCTCTGTCCATGTAGCGATTGTCTCAGTCTCTCAAATTGTGAAGGGGTCATTGACTCTTTTTCTTTCCTTATTTAGGTTCCAAAAGCAATTCTATTGTCTCTGTCTTCATGTGTTTGTAGGAGCAACTTTTCCTAATGTCATTCTTCCTTGGTGAGGTCTTCTCTTTGATTTGACTTGCAGGCCATTGGAGTTCCCAAAGATTCAAGCCTGTGAAATCTTTGCAATTAAGTACGTCGAGTATTATGTTTCTTTTGCTTATGTTGTGTTTCTTTGAATATGTAAGCTTTATGGAATTATTTTAATAATTAATTTGGGTTGATTAAAATGCAACACTGCATTGGAAGCTTCTTTTACTACTGATGCATGTGCCAATGGTAAGTAAGATCCCCAAAGCACCTTATCAGAAATTCCTCCAAACCCTAGGAAAAAAATGATAGTCAAAAACAAAAAAAAAAAAAAAAAGAAAGAGAGAAACTTAAACAAGCATGTAAATATGCAGAAAGTTACATACATTATTTGGTAATTCTGTTTGTTACATGCCTTGAAAGTTACATACAGTTGATGGTTTCTTTTATATCTGAAGTTGTACTTGCAGGTTAAGAACTTATGGTTGTACATCAATTTCCTTAAGATATATCTCCAAGAATAGAGAATTAGTGACTAAAATTGCCAGATTTGAATCATAATTACAATATCGTGGACTCTTACTGATGATCTTCCTTCTGCTACTGTTTGAACACAACCGAATTAAACGATTATTCTATTCTATCATGTTTGAGAATGTTGCATTAAGGGATGTTGACATTTACATTAATTGCATCTGGCCTTATTTATATCATTGAAAAAAATAGGGCTATTTTTGAATTAGTGCAAAACAAATCAATGGATATAATTTTGTATCCCAATTTAATGAGTTTTTGGATTCCACCACTTGCCTCCAACAGAGATGCCTTGTGGATCCTAGAAACTTTTGGATTTCTGCAGATTTGGCGGATTTTATAATCTATTGGGAGTGGTAGAAAAGCAGAATTTGTTTCCATTTGCACCCCAAAATGATGACTTAGCCTGATGGAATACTTGTATTTCCTATGTGTCCTTACAGAACATCTGTTACAATCACAATGAGGCATTCAATCAATGAGCTCAATTCTGTGCATCTTTGTCTATATAATCTAATGGAGTGAGTATTTCTAATGTTAACTCATGAGGGTTAATTTGGCCCGACCTAGTAAGCAGCAAACACGTGGACTCAACCTGGTGACTAGATGCATGACTCAGTATTCCCGGCCACTTGGTAAGTCGAACTACACCTCAGCAAGTCGGATCACTCTAGGTACCTCAACCACCTCGGGAGCTCTGGAGTCCGGGCATCTCGGGATGATTCGTCTTGCCAAAGTGACGCATGGCGCACATCCAGAAGCCTACCAACCGTCTTCGAGCATTTCGGGATCACGTTGTCCCGCCTGAATCGGATGGACATGATAAGCCTTATCGGCTACCTCGTTATCCACCTTTTGGAGTGGAATGGACTCTTAGAGTTCAGTCCGAAGATCTCGGGAGTGTTTCATGAGAACCATAACAGCTCAGCTATATAAGGACATTAACCCCCATAGCACAAGGTACGCGCGATTATGTGCATTCTAGCTCTCATACTTTCTAGCTCGCAACCATCATAAGAGTACTAAATTAAGCATCGGAGTGACCTAGCCGGGTTAGCCACCTTGGGTTATCTGATCCGTCTTCTTGCAGTTCGACCAATCCACTCAGTGACCAACGTCCGAGCTGCCCTCTAGCTAGGAGCATTCAGATCGCGCACCATCAATTGGCGTTGTCTGTGGGAAACGATCGAAAAGCTAACTCTCCTATCTTACTATTTCATTCACTCAATGACTTCTACGAGCAACACCGGGAAGAGCGTCAAGATGACCGTCTCTGGGGGAAAGGAACAGACTGCGACCAGCCAGGAGTTCCCCACAGTCTGCATCGGCTAGTTCACCATCCCCCTTATTGTCTCGGGAATCCCTACCATACCGACATAGCAAGCTTAGTACTGTACACAGCCATTGAATGCCCCATTGCCACAGGTAAACACTACCTTTTCCATGTTGTAGCCTTCAGTGGTCCCTCCTGGGGCTGGGCACTAACAGTTTGATGAGCTGGTCCAAAGTGTCCGCACCATGCAGCTATAGATACAATAGATGCACTAGCTCCAACAATTTCAACAATACTATTTCTATCAGCAGTACGAGTAGTAGTTTTCACCGTTGTAGCCAAACCAGCATCATTAGCACCAGAATCAGTACCAGAACCAGAACCAGAACCAGCATTAGGCCCACAATCAGCTGCAGCAAGTTGTGCACCGATCTCCTCCTCGGAGTGTGGAAAATCCACAAGTCCCAGTTCCTCCCCAGGACCGGACCCCACATCGGGGTAGAGTTGACCGTCAGCGTACACCCCCACCTTCTCAGAGAGGAAACCCGAAAGATAGGCCCGAAGTCAATCATCGCACAAAAACCGATTAGCAACAACACTCACGGTCTAAGAATCACAAGCCACAAGTTAGTGACCACCAGCTCGGGGCAAGAGGCACGGGCTCACAATGAGACCCCTCTGCCCCTTGCCACAGTCAGCACCAAGTTCGTGACCGAGAAGACGCCAGAGGTAGGAACCCACTCCCACCCTGCGATAGTGTTCGGGAGCGAGAACGAACTAGAGTTGAAGAACCAAATAACACTGAGGTTAATAGTACCTGTGTGGAAGCAACAAAGAAGCGACGACGTCGCAAAACAGGCTAATCATCAGCCAGGAACAACCCGCCTTCAAGAAGTAGTCAACCACTAGAACCGAGCAGGGTGAGGGAGGAAGTGAGCTCAGTAGTTGCACAACTGGCTCCTGCACTGTTGAGTCGACCCTCCCCCCTGTCACCTAAGATACTTGCGGCCCCAAGGCCAAAAGACTTCAAGATGCCTACACTAGAGACTTACGATGGAAAGTTCGATCCTAATGACCATGTTGATGCATCCAGTCTCAAATGCACCTTGTTGGAGCAGATGAGGCGTGCATGTGCGTGGCCTTTTCCACCACCTTTAGAGGATTAGCCAGGCAGTGGTACAGGAACATCGCATTGGGATCGATCAAAAGCTGGGCACAGTTCACCGACATGTTTACTGCCCACTTCGTCACTAGTAAGAAGTGCCCAAAATCACAAGTGAGCCTTTTGAACATGATCCAGAGGGAGAATGAATCAATCCGAAACTACATCAAGCGCTTCAATGAGGAGTGTTTGCAGGTACCTGATCTCAATCCGGCTGTGTGCCTTATTGCGGCGCAAAAAGGAGTTAAGCACGTTGAGTTTGCATGGTACCTTGGTGTACACCGTCTAAAGACAATCAAGAAGTTCCTTGACTATGTCGAGATGTTCGTGAGCACAAAAGAAGCTCTCAACTCAAAGACAGAGGTTTAGCAAGGCGAGAAGAGGAAGAGAGAAGACGAAGGAACCAGTAGCAGCAAGTATAGGCGAAAGAAAAGAAAGTCACCAAGTAGAAGCAAGTCCCCTCGTAAGAAAAGTAAGTCACCATCTCGGGGTTCTAGGTCAGGTTGGTGATCTAGGACCCCTCCTATTGAAAGGACATCCTATACCCCCCTCAATGCAAATCGAGATGAGATTCTGATGGTGATCAAGGATTCTTCCTATGTCAAGTGGCCACCCAGGCTGTGGGGAGATCCGACAACAAGAAACCTGAATGTCTATTATCACTTCCATCGTGACATCGGGCACAACACCAAGAACTGCTGGAACCTATGCGACGGGATTGAAGAGCTGATCCGCCGCGGGTATTGGAAGAGGTACATCCAACATGAGAGCAGAGAGTCATTGGACCAACAAGTCGATTAGAGAAGGGAAGCTCTGGAGTCGAGCAAAAGGAGCGACCAGCTACCTCGGCAATAGTAGCTACCTAAAGATAGGCCGATCCGCGGGGTGATCAATATAATTACTGGTGGGTCCATCATTGCGGGGTGCACCACTACAATAGGGAAGACTTATGTCTGGGAATTAAAGCATGAAGCAAAGAACCCACCGAAGCGACATCGGTTAGAAGAACTCATTTACCTCACCGAGGATGATGCACGTGGGATACAATACCCGCATGATGATGCCCTCGTCGTCAAGCTTGTGATCAATGACTTTGAGATAAAGCAGGTCCTATTGGGTTCAGGAAGTTTAGCCAACATTCTATTCCTAGAAGCTTTTGACAAGTTGCAGTTAGAGCAGAGCGACATGAAGCCGGCAGATTCACCCTTGGTGGGGTTTAGTGGCGAAGTGGTTAGGCCCCTCGGCAGAGTTATAGTACCAATCACAGCAAGGACTTGGTCCAACTTAGTGCGCTTCAAGCACACATTCCTAGTGGACGCGAGTCCGTCTCCCTACAACGTGATTCTAGGTCAGCCCATTTTGCATGTCCTCCGTGCAGTGGTATCCACCTATTACTTGTCGATGAAATTCCTAACAAGTTACGGAGTGGGGGTAGTATGAGGTGACCAGTTGGAATCGCGCAAGTGCTATGTACCAGCGCTAAATGGCAAGACGAAGTTGGCGGAAGACGTCGAACTCGAACCACCACCCAAGCACATAGAGGAGCGAGCTGCCCCAATGGAGAAAACAGTCCATGTACCGATATCTGAAGCCAAGCCGACGAAAACCCTCCAGATCGACGCTCTATTAAGCGAACCTCTTCGGTCGCAAATAGTAAGTTTTCTACTCAGTAATTTAGATGTTTTTGCTTGGTCCGCGGCAGAAATGCCCGGTATTGACCCTAGAGTAATTACTTATAAATTTAATGTGGACCCCTTAGTCAAGCCAGTTAGACAAAAGAAATGAAACTTCGCCCCGGAGCGGTGGAGGGTAGTTGATGAGGAGGTCAGGAAGCTCCTTGCGACAAACTTCGTTAAGGAGGTCCAATACCTGAGCTGGGTGGCCAACCCCATATTGGTGAAGAAGGCCAACAAAAAGTGGTGCATGTGCATCGACTACACTGACCTCAACAGAGCCTGCCCGAAGGACTGCTTCCCACTCCCTAGAATTGATCTCCTGGTAGACGTGACCCCGGGGCACAAGTTGCTAAGCTTCATGGACACCTACTCCGAATACAACCAAATTAGGATGGATGAAGTTGACCAGGACAAGACTGCATTTGTAATTGAATTGGAGCTATACTACTATAAAGTGATGCCCTCCGGACTGAAAAATGCTGGAGCAACTTTCTAGCGACTTGTAAGCAAAGTTTTTGAACCCTTGATTGGAAATAAAGTAGAGTTATGTTGACGACATGGTCGTGAAAACCCAATTTTCGAGTACTTTAATCGATGATTTAAATTGTGCTTTTCAAATTTTAAGAAAATTTAACATGAATTTCAACCCAAACAAGTGTGTTGTTGGGGTCACGTCGGGCAAATTCCTCGGGTACATAGTGAACCAACATGGCATTGAAGCCAACCCGGATAAGATAAAGGCCATACTAGATATGAGATCACCCCCCAAAAGATAAAGGAAGTCCAAAGGCTAACTGCCAGGTAGCTGCCCTAAACCGGTTTATGTCTAACTCAGCGAGTCAGTGCCTACCCTTTTTTAATGCAATAAAAAAGAATGAAGACTTTGTATGGACCGAAGAGTGCTAGCTCGCATTTGATGAGCTGAAAAAATACTTAAGTACCGCACCAGTTTTGAGTTGACCTGAAGTTATACCTCTCCGTGAGTGATGAGGTGGTCAGCTCGGTACTGATTAGAGAAGTAGACCAGGTCCAGCGGTTCGTCTACTATGTAAGTAAAGTTTTGCAGGCTGTAGAAACAAATACCCTGACATTGAGAAACTAACGTATGCGCTAGTAATAGCGGCTCAGAAATTGTGCCCGTACTTCCAAGCCTACACGATTGTCGTCCTCACCAATAGGCCCTTGAAGCATGTTCTGTTGAAGCCCGAGGTGTCCGGTAGATTGACAAAGTGGGCCACCGAGCTGAGTGAGTATGACATCCGGTTCGAGCCACATCCAACGATTAAAGCCCAAGTCATGTTAGATTTTGTAGCGGAAGGTACGTTCAGCACGCTAGCCCTAGAAGTGATTGATCCCGCTAGTACGTCGAAGGCACCAACCAGTGCGGCATCGGTCCCGGTCAGACTAGGACCGACCTGCGACGAGGAGCCTTGGATCGTCCACATAGATGACTCGTCTAATCAGCGAGGAAGCGATGTTGGACTAATACTGTACGGGGCCGAGCGAGGTAAAGCTAGAGTACGCTCTCCAGTTCAGATTTAAGGCATCAAACAACGAGGCAGAGTACGAGACATTAATTGCCATGCTAAGTTTGGCAAAGGAAATCGGCGCGAAACACCTAATAATATGCAGTGACTCTCAACTGGTAGTGAACCAGGTCAATGACAACTACGAGGCTCGAGACCCGACAATGACAGCCTATCTAGCTAAAGTAAGAGAGATCTTGCCAACCTTCCTCTCTTGGTTCATCCGACAGATACCGAGGTCTGAGAATGCTGAGGCCGATGCTTTATCACGGTTGGCGAGCACATGTGACAACACGAGGAGAACAGTGTACATGAAAGACCTACCTCGGCCTAGCATTCTCGGGGGGGGGG
>NW_010729110.1:3709134-3738518 GCF_000365185.1 Nelumbo nucifera | reverse complement strand
GGGGGGTTAGAAGAGGTCGCTCCTGTATTGCAAGCAAAGTTGAGCTAGATTGATCCACTGTCGATTATCTTCTCCATGGAACCCTACCAGCAGATTGCAATGCAGCTCGGAGGGTAGAGCATTAGTCAGCTCGGTACGCTATTATCGATGGGCGGTTGTATAGGAGGTCCTTCATGCTCCCCTACCTATATTGCTTGCGACCTTCGGAAGCAGATCGAATACTTCACGACATCCACTAAGGACTTTGTGGAGGACACTTGGGGAGTAGGGCGTGGTGCTTCTTGGTGACACTAGCAAGTGCACTAGCCGCTCAAGTAATAGAGTAGTGAGTAGAGTATCATTCCCACGAGGACTTATGTAGCAACTTTTAGTAATAAATCAACATGCTCTTATCTGATTAGCCGAATTCTAAATCTAATTCAAATATGAAAATCTAGCTAACAAACTATCTAGTAGGAGTTGGCTCAAACACCTTGTATTCAAGTTGAGAGAATAAGCTAAAAATACCTAGAAATGATTCAGCAATTAGATCTCTAGATCATTCGAATAGAATTTGATTCAACCTTGGTTTGGTGAAACCCCAAGGCAATGAACAACCTCTTTCAAGTGCATGTTCATCCTATGCATGAATGATGATTCTGATATCTCTATCAAGAATCTAATCATTCATGCATGAATTAGATCAAACATTTCAAGGGCATCAATTCAGATTGAATGATCACCAATTGAATTGTGCAAGTTATCTCTAATCTTGCATTCAATTCAGTTCTTGAGTAGCATATCTAAAATTCTAGAGTCTTTCTCAAGCACTCTAGAATTTCCAAGAGTCTAGAATAGATCAGCCAATACTGGATGATGAATGCCTAAAGTCTCTCTTAAGCAATTCAGACATTACAAATTACAGATCTAAAATTCCAGATCTGAATTTGTGAGATAGCAGTTCAACTGATAAGTTCTGCAATTAATATTCTAATCAATAATCTCAAAATTGGATATGATCTATTTGAATGATTCGAGAAAACTAATTACAGAATTGAATTTACAACAATCAAACTTCCATTACAGCAAGAAAGAAAGATGGAAAAATTACATAATCTCTAGCTGAATTCGAACATAAAGTATGCAAAAATTAAGTAAGAGTGTAACGTAGATCTTTCAAAAGCTTCTCCTCCTTCGAATTCACCTTCTTCTCTTCTTGGAATGCTTGGATCTCCACAGCTCCTTCTCTCTTGCGCCTAGCTATCTCTCTTCTCCTTTCCTTGAATTTCAAACCCAAGAGACCAAGGAGACTTGAACTTCGGCAATTGAATACTATTCCCTCCAAGAGACCTCTTTAAGTAGGCTTTCAAGGAGTCTAGAAGCTACCACCTCTAGCCTCTCTTGAAACTTCTAGAATTTACTACCCTTTTCTTCTCTTGAACCTTCTAGAAAATGTTGCCCCTTTTCTCTTGAACTCTCTAGAAGTTGTTGCCCCTAGCTCTTCTTGGGCTGCACCTTAGCTGAAAATTGGGCTGCAATTTAGGTTGCTCTTGAGCTGAAATGGGCCTCATCTTTGCTGGGCCGAATTAGCTTTCTTGCTAGGCTCTCTCTTTGGGTTCTCCAAAGAGTGTAGCATGGGTTGCATGGGCTGAGTGAACCTCTTTTGTTCTCTCGGCTGGGCCATGGTTCTAGCTGGGCTAAATTATCTCAAATTTGGCTATTTTCTTTTTATTTTATGCCTTTTTTCTCCTGAGTTGGTTTCCCTTGAAATATTTCCTGAAATTAAGTTGAAATGGGGTGAAACTCAAACAAACCGTCATACAAATCATGCATAAATCCTTATAAATTGTATGTAAATTATGTACTCATCAAATACCCCCACACTTAAGCTTTTGCTTGTCCTCAATCAAAGACATTAGCCATAAACTGATCATCCCCCCTTTTATTTTTAGGAGGGGAATGCATTGAGTGGTCGGGAAACTTTTGTAAGTATTATGCTCCTATTGCTATAAACTACCATTTTACCTTATGTATAAGAGCCAAGGAAATGGAGAATATGAGATTCTTCAAGTTCCCGATTTCACTCCCATTCAATATGTAGATCAGCTCCTTGACCGCCAAAATTAACCATCACTTTGAACTAGGTTTCAAATCTGTAACTGCACCTCATGAGTGATCAACTGCATTTTGTCCCCTTGAACCTCAGCCGTCACCAAATTTTTTTTCTTTCTTTATTTTTTTGGGTGTGAGTGCATTTTATGCTCCATCTCACACTTTTTCCTTTTTCTTTTAGTGTGAGTGCATTTTATGCTCCATCTCACACTTTTTTTTGTGTGTGTGAGTGCATTTTATGCTCCATCTCACGCTGGTCACAGGCTTGAGGCAGATAACAATACTCATATTCCAAATTGCTAGTTTTATTATTCAGCTTGGAATAGCGGAGTCAATTGGACTTTGTCCTTTTTGCAGTTGTTGAATCTCATGCATTAACAATTCAGATGTGAACTAGCTCGACTGACCATTAATAATGAAATCAAGTGCTTTCATACACATGAARGTAGTTAGGRYTGGTCATGATGAAAGACATATTCAGCCCCCTTAACCTCATACATGTGCTAAGTTGGATCATTCACAAGAATAAAAACTGATACATATGTTGGTCTCCCTCAACTCTTTATACTCTCTCTTTAAATTCACCTAATAAACAACAATGATCTTGGGGGATTTCAGTCTAATTGGTCATGTCATTGCCTGCATGTGTGTGTGGGGGTGATTGAGGTGCATGGTTCCAGCCTCACACCCTGGCCTCAGCCTAACTCCCCTACACTTAAGATGAACATTGTCCTCAATGTTTCTAGTGTTAGGGAGTAACAATAAATCCACCAAGAGCATCATCAAGTAAGGAGAGGGGTATAGAGGACTCCTTGAAGTTTATTTTCAAATTCTGCAATGGCTCTGTTGATGAGGGGTCTCACTGTGGAAAATCACCAAGTACAAGAAGGAGTGATCATAAGCTTTATTCTAATTAACATCCTAAAAGTAATCTAAAGTGAAATGCTATAGATGAGAAAAGCAGTACACAAGTCAGACAGTTTATGACTAAGTATTTGAATTTTAATAGTCTAGAGGGTCACTGGTTGCCTAGATAAATAGTGGATGGAGGGGGCATTGTTCCACCCACCAAATATGGTTCAAGGAGTTGACCATTCACTTTAAATGTGCCTTGAGCTGGGTGGGTGACCTCTACGGCCCCATGGGGAAAAACCTGTGTAATTGTGAAAGGTCTAGACCACCTGGATCTCAGCTTACCTGGGAACAAGCGGAGATGGGAATTATATAACAATACTTGCTGGCCCACATGAAAATCCCGTCTCAGCAAGTTCTTATCATGCCACCTTTTAATTATGTCCTTGTAAACCCTGGCATTCTCATAGGCGGCAAGCTTGAATTCATCCATCTCATTCAATTGCAACCGCCTCTTTGCGCCCGTAGCCTGTAAGTTAAAATTTAAGAATTTTAGTGCCCAATAGGCCTTATGTTCTAACTCAACCGGTAGATGACATGCTTTGCCAAAGACTACCGTGTATGGGGACATGCCGAGGGGTGTTTTATATGCAGTTCTATATGCCCAAAATGCATCATCTAATTTGATGGGCCAATCTGTCCTAGCAGATGCTACGGTATTCTCTAAAATTCTTTTGAGCTCCTTGTTAGCCAACTCGACTTGGCCACTAGTTTGAGGGTGATAAGGGGTAACCAATTTGTGTTTAATTCCATATTTTTGCATCAGCCGCTCAAATTGGGTATTGCAGAAATGAGTTCCCCTATCAGTAATTATAGCTCGAGGAGTGCCAAATCGGGTGAAAAGTTTTTTCAGGAACTGTACTACCTTCCTAGCGTCATTTGTGGGTAAAGACAAGACAAACAAAAAAATGGAAGCAAAGACAAGACAAACTCACCTAAAGACCGAAGAAGAGAACGAGCGACCTCAAGAACAAGGATAGATGGCACTGACCTAGAGACAGATGTGCGACCTCAAAACTCAAATACACAAAATATGGTGAAGAAGATGGGCCCTAGGGACCCCCTATTTATAGCCATTATTCTCAACATCCAATGGTCCAGATCTGCACAATCCAACACCTCGGTAGGTCATATCACTCGGGGTACTTCGGCCACCTCGAGAGCTCTAGAGTCCGGGCATCTCGGGATGATTCAGCTTGCCAAAGTGATGCGTGGCGCACACCTAGAAGCCTGCTAGCCATCTCCAAGCATTTTAGGATCACACCATCCCGCCCGAATCAGATGGACACGATAAGCCTTATCGGCTACCTCGTTATCCACCTTCTGGAGTGGAACATACTTCTAGGGTTCATGCTGAAGATCTCAAGAGTGTTTCGTGAGAACCATGACAGCTCAGCTATATAAAGGCATTAACCCCCATAGCACAAGGTAGGTGCGATTAAGTGCATTCTAGCTCTCATACTTTCTAGCTCGCAACCATCACAAGAGTACTAACTTAAGCAACGGAGTTACCTCGCCAGATTAGCCACCCCAGGTTCTCTAATCTGTCTTCCTTGCAGTTTGATCGATCCACTCAGCGACCGACATCTGAACTACCCTCCATCTAGGAACATTCAGATCGTGCACCATCACTAACCATCTTATTTATTGCATTTATCAAATGGTTAAATAAAAATGCAAACAAGGGGTGAGAAGGTGATTTCATGCTGAATAGTTGGGTCCATTAGTTGGAACGTTGAATCATTTTGTTCTATTGTATTAGTTACTATTAATAATCAAATAATAGAATGAATTCAAAGCAATAACTAATCATCGTCATCATCATCATCATYATTATTATTATTATTATTATTATTATTATTATTATTATTATTATTATTATTATTATTATTATTATTATTATTATTATTATTATTATTATTATTATTATTATTATTATTATTATTATTTTGCTTCCAAAGCAATAACTAATTATCATGTTTACTATTTTTCTTCTAAAAATTTAAATTCCTCAATCTTAGATCTATTCTTTTTTGTTATATAAAGAATCCCGTGCATTGCACGGGTGTCTTTCTAGTACTCTAAAAACTAAATGAAAAGCAATTAACATGGAGGGGAACAACCAATTGTGTGGGGCTGCTTGATGAATACATCAAATATGCCCTATTTGGGTGATAGACTATAGATTTACTGTATGTGGCACTGTGTCTCGTCTTACAATTAATTTCATCTATTAGATCTAATTATAATTAATACTGAATAGATTTGGTCACGGTCCAAGCTTCCTGCCTGACTTTACACTGTATCAAAGCTTCGCATCCGGCCCATTCAAATTTTGGTAAAAGTCAAGCTTAAGGCTGACCCATGAATAGGTCTAATGGTGAACATGTCACTTAGAGGATTGGAGGTTTTATAATCTAGGACTGTAAATGGATCGAGTTGGATCGATATTAATAGATCCAAATTTGATTAATTAATATTTAAATTTGAATCAGATTTTGTTGATCAGATGTATGTTAAATTTGAATTGAGTACTTTCGGATTGTAAATGGATATTGAATAGTAGAGACAAATTAAGCTAAAATGGTCAAAATATCACATTCCACCATTAAAAAAATGAACTGAAAACGACTTTAATAGTATATTTTATGAACAAATTAATTGAAAATTACTTATATGAAATATTAACTTATGAAGATATAGTAAAAACATGACACTCAAAAATCAACTTACTAATAGAAACGTGTGTATCTAATCGAATTAGATACATGTGAGTTCATATTCAATCCAATTGAAAACCGATCAAATTTGAATCATCCTTAATGAGATTGAATTTGAACTCGAATTTGGGCAATTGGATACTGTTTACTGGGGGTGAATTCGAGCTAAGCTGAATAGTTAGCTATTTGAGCTTGGCTTGCCAAGGTAGTACAAGGCTCGAGCTCAGCTCGAGTCAAAAGATCGTAAGCTTGAGTTCGGCTCGGCTCAAGCTTAACGTGTGAAAAATGTTTTATAAAAATAAAAATAAATTATATATAAAAAACATTTTTTATTTGATATTTAAAAAATTAAGAATTATAATAATTTGTTATTATTATATATAAAAATAAAAATATTATATATAATATTTTTATTATATATATTATTCTCTATAATAAAAATATTATGTGAAAAATGTTATTATTAACTATTTGAGCTCACAAGCCAAGCTCAAATAACTCATGAAGAGCCGGCTTGTGGACACCCCTACCATTTACTGCCCTAGCAACTGACTACCATAATCCAAGTAGTGTAAAAGCGCTACCACAACCTTGATCTGCCAAGTTTTAAGCCAAAGCTAGCCGGATCTCCTGCCCACGATAACCTTGCCCACACCTACCCACAATACACCACCCCTTGTGAATTGGGAACATCTCCCCTTGCATAATACTATGTAGAGGATGAGATACTCTTCATGTGTGGCTGTGATAAATGTGGGTAGGGTTGTCGTGGGCAGGAGATGCAGAGTCACTCAAATATCTTATATCACCTTCTCTATGCGTGATTCATATCAGATCCTAATTCTTGGAGACAATAATACGAGAGCATTGATCACTTCTATCTATGGTTTAAAATATTGAGCGTATTGGCCTGTATCGAAGCTCGCCCACCATTTTTTTCTTTGAAACTAGTTTAGAGGGATCGGTCTAAGCCTGGTCTACATATCGTTAAGCCAACAATACGATACGATATGCCCGATATTGGGCATATTGTATCAAAACTTTCAACCTTCTATCCCCTTAGCAAAGATCAGTGCTACACTACACATGGGAGTAGGGAAATCACGAGTTCACGACATCTTCGTGTTGGAGGGAGATTCAAAATTTCAAAAATCTCTCTCCTCCCTCTCTTGTTTTTGTCTTTTCCTCTCCCCACTTTTAAGTGCATGGGAAAACTCCTTGTCCCACATTGCTTGAGAAAGGGGTGGAAGTAGAGTATATCTATAGCTTTGCTCTCTGTATGGGTAGGGACCCATAGGAGGAGAGAACTATAGATATTCCATGCATGTGGGGGTTGGGGGTGTTTTTTACACGAGTCGAGCCGAGCCGAGCCGAGGCGAGGGTGCGTGTGCATGATGAATCGAATCAGTTTTTTGTTTTAACTGAGTTAAATGAATTAAAACGTGTCTATTCGAATTTCGAATTTAATTTTTTAAAAACATTTTATCTTTCCTTTCGGGTCTCTTTGAACAAATTTGAGTCTCCTTTCTTTTTTGTGTCTCTTCGAGCAGGTGCATTATTTTGAAGAGGCACCTGTCTGAACGAACACATCTATGTCCTTTTAGGTCTAAGAACACTCTATAAAAGGAGTGTTGGTTGACCAGTCTTCACACACAACATTTTTGACTCTCTGTCTTCTTTGTAAATCTGAGCATCTGTCTTCTGTGGTTCGCGGAGGTCTGGTAAGCGAGTGCACGCCTACCGGTGACCTGTGGGCTGTTTTATCTTGGCGACCGATTTGCGATCACCCGACTGCACCATAGGGGGCAAATGCGGTTTTAAGGAGAGTGACCAAGTGGCACGACTCAGCCCTCCTCTCTGCAACTTCTCAATTTCGCAATTCTGCAACAACACCTTCAAGTTCCAATTTTTGAAAGCGATTACCGATAAGTTCCATCTACTTACTTTATTAATTTACAACACTTCATCCATGCTGGTGCTCTACCGACTTTGTCTAGTTGATATGACCAGGTTTGGTTGCTAGTCTTGCGACTCTTTGGTCCAACCCTTTTATAGGTCGGTTCAGTTAATTTATGCATAAAAAATTGGAAGCACCTCTTCCTCTTCTTCGAGCAATTGTCTCCATAGAGTGTTTGGGATTGCTTCACTTTTGATTGACATGCCTTGACTTAGCCCCATTTATGAAGTTACTAAAATTGTTGCTTTGTTTTAGGTGTAAATGCGAATCAACATAAAACTTCATTATCTGTTTGTATTTGCATGCGTTTATTTTTTGTCTAAATATGGATTGGTAGAAAATTCCACATCCAGTCTGCATTTTCACGTGTATTTACTTTTAATTGGTCGACTTTCCTATCGATAATTGATGTAAATTGATGTATTTTTACACTCGTTATCACATCAAAAAAGTTCCAAAGATCATCCATTAATTTTTTTTTACTTCGATGAATTTTCCATCGAAAAAAATGCAGCCTTATTGAAAATTTTATTTTATTGGCATAAGAGTACATTTTGGTTTTTGAGAGATTTTTCACCAAACATAGTTTTTAGAGCTTTTGTGCAATGTGAAACCCACTTAGAAAGCTAGAAGTTTGTGCATGAAAATTAACCCCTCGAAAATCCCAAATAAGACTCCAGATCTCCTACCCAAAAGAATTCTATACACACCTATATGTCCACAAAACACTACCTCTGTGCATGAAGGGATGAGAGATCCATCATATGGATGGCCGAACCCTGCAGGAAGGTTGGGCAAAATTTCAAAAATTTCTCTCTCTCCCATTTGGGAATCACATTCCCTCTTTTAGAAAACTGCATTTTCAAGGATCGATCTTGAACCAAATCGGACCAGATCTGAAACCAAAAGGGAGGAGAATGATATGCCTGATACGAAGTAGCAGTAACTCCCAATGAAGGTGTTCATGCCCAAGGCGACAACCAAAATCCGCTTCCGCTGAAGATGACACAGTGTGTGGTGAAATAGGATCAGCAGGACGGTTCTTCTACAAGAACCGAATTCTTCAGCAAGAATGGAGTAGAGGGTTGGCGAGCATGACTTCAGATTGCTTCTTCTACCAAGAAGCAATATCAAGAACAATTCTTGATCACTCCCACAAGTGGATGTCGAATTGGGTAGGGGCGGCAAGAACAGGGAAGAACTCTGCAGATTGTTGTCTTGTATCTGGTGTGTTTTTCATGTCCGCCTTGCTCTCTTATTTATAGTCTTAAAGAGACAACCTCCTAACTTGATTAGGAGTTTCCTGATCCAAATCTTTATTTGGATTTGGACTCTTTAAGTGATAAGGATAATCCCTTATCTTATCCGCAGTTCAAGATCAACTTAATCCTAATCAAATTAGGAGTTTCCTGATCCAAATCTTTATTTGAAACTAGACTCTTTAAGTGGATAAGACTTATCCTCTTATCCTTATCTACTGATCCAAACCCAAATCCGCCCCTATTTAATTAATCTAATTAACCCAGTTCGGAATTGGGCTTTAGGCCCATTAAGTTTATGTGCTCACTTAATCACTTAACCTGCTACCAGTTGGCTCTCTTTGTATGGTTGTGGGACCCAAACATTGATCTACACATCAGCCACATGGGTTCAGCCCAACCTTTGTTATAAGGCCTGGCCAAATTCATTATAGGAGACAGTGAACCCCTGAGTCCATCACTATGGACTCTTAACGGGCCCAACATTTACACTAAATGGCCCTTGGGTACAACCACCTTATGAAAACCCAAGGATTGTGGGCAGATGCAAGATTAGCCCATCAGGTATTACCCTCAATGGTCTTACACTTAACCTCTCAGCTCATAATGATCAAACACTGCCTAACAAGAGAGGACCTCTCCCTCGGCTGCAAGGAACAGTGTTGCACTCTCTATTCTCATGGATTCCGAGAATTAAAACCTTTTTGCAAACATTTTGAAACCATAATATCTATATATATATAGATATGTATGTATGTATGTATGTATATCTTTATATAAATATATTTTGCAAAAACAAATTTCAACGGTTGAAATCAACTGCCGTCAATTTAGGTTTCCATCAGAGAGAGTGCATCCCCGATCCTTCATTTTGTCCAACAAAGGGGCTGATCCTGTCACTATGATCACCCACTCAGATGAATTCTTGGACTATCCCAACATACTCAGGTTTTGACCCCCTCTAAGAATCTCACTGATTGTCATATCAAAGACAGCCCAATGTGAAACCTAGTGCAGTACCATAATCGAGTCTAGCGATCAGATGTAACGTTCCAGTTTTTCCTTTCTATTTCCAAGGTCTAGGGTTTCAAGAAAACCCGCACTGCGTGTAGCTCAGGTCTCACCCTGACAACTTAGACAAACCACCCCAACCAACTTGGCGGTACATCAGTGTCAGCTATGGCAGGATAAATCTCCCCAGATCTATCCTAACGATTGTGACGATTCTAAACTAATATGAGTCTCATAAGTGTCCAGTTTAAGGGTATTACACAGAAATATACCACAATGACATGAATCAATTATGTACTTTATTCATTTACAATAAATGTCAAAAGGTACATCAATCTGATTGGAGCTAAGGGCATAACTGTCTAACAACTCCCACTTGCACTTAGGTCCAATCAGGTACAAGCTGGAGTCCCATACTTTCCATGTGTTTCTCAAACACTTTCTGTGTCAGTGGCTTAGTTAATGGGTTTGCTACATTTTCTGCTGATACTACCTTCTGAATCAGGACGTCCCCTCTTCTAACTATCTCCCGCAGTACATGGTACTTACTCTCGATGTGCTTTGACTTCGAGTGAGCTGGTGGCTCCTTAGCCTGAGCAATGGCTCCAGTGTTGTCACACAATAATGAAATGGGTGATGTGTTGGATGGAATTACTCCTATTTCTGAATGCACTTCTTCATCTAAACGACTTCCTTGGCAGCTTCACTTGCGGCAATGTATTCGCCCTTGGTTGTGGAATTTGCGGTGAACCCCTACTTGCTGCTTTTCCAGCTAATAGCACATGGTCCTGTCGTGATGATATAACCAGATGTAGACTTTCTATCATCTGGATCTGACTGAAAATCGACACCAGTATACCCTTGGATCTGTAGTGAACTACCATCGAATACTAGAAAAATCTCTTTATAGGAAGCTGGATATGGGATGCATTATTTTTAAATACATGCGACCAATGTCTCTTTTTTGAGCTTAGATGAGATGTCCAACCACCGACGATCATTTATGTGTGGTTTCTAGTGGCTGGGACCGTTATACCATCCCTGTGGATGAAGCTGCCGGTGGTCGAGTTTCAGCCAAATAGGGTTAAAAAAAAAACAAGTGACCATCGACTCTTCATTAATCTTTTATGAGATCACAGACCACCGACGATCATTTATGTGTGGCAGTTGGTGACCGGGAAGGTTCAATTGAGATTAGTGCGCCCCAAAATTCATACTATATACATTAATTACACCTTAATTGATATTCAATATTTATAAATAGTAATTAATAATGTTAATACAAATAATTAATGATGATTCATAAATGCAAATTATTAATTGTCAAATAGATTAACTAATAATTATACTCGGTTGAAAATAAATATTTCAAGTAAATATTTAAATAATTACTAATTTAGTTAGTATTATTCTTAAATAACAAAAAATAGTAATTAAATACTAAAATAGATCAATAATAATAATATACAAAAAATTAACTTCCTCGTACTTAGTACGAGGTCATTCACTAGTATATATTAAAGAAATGTCATCAGGCAACAACCCCCACCCTTTAGACACATGGCATTGTAAAATTTCAATAGATAGAATCTTAGAAGAGGTTAAACTATTACTCTTAAAAAAGTCTATCCACTCACAAAATAGTGATAACTCCACTCTCTTAAAATTCATATAAGTAGCACCCTAATCCCTAAATAGTGGCCACTTCAAATGTTATGGTAGTAACTGAATCTTATTCAAACACAACCATTTCAAAAGTAACGACTAAACAAATAATTTAACTTAAAAATATTAAATGGATAAAAATAAAAAAAATGAAATTCATAAAAATGACTAAACAATTAATACAAATGGTGTGAGTTTCATTCTTTTAGATGAAATAATTCATTAATTGCAAACTAGATTTAACTTTTTTTGGAAGCATAACCTAATTTAGCTTTTAAAAATAAATTTATCAAATAAATAGTAAATACCAATTAAAGTGGGTTACTTCTTACAAATAAGACATTAATTAATCTCTTAAATCATATTAAAAACAATATAAATCAATAGTGATTTTCAAACAAAGTAGGTCCGAATAGATTCTCAATTACAAAGATGTAAGACCCATGCTAATTTTTCTAATTTATTTTTTATAGTTAAATAATAAATTTTAAATTAAATGATATTACAATTATCCTTACTATAAGGTCATTCTCTAGATAAAGTCATAAAGCATAATAAGTATCTTAAATCAAATAAAAAGCCTAACATAAATATGCAATATAAATAATTTAAAAAATAAAATAATTCATATTAATGGTCCCGGAATCATTCCTAGTTTGTACTATAGCAGAGATTCTTTATTCTGTTTTTGGAAGATGAAGGGGTGTCTATTCAACAGGGAAAGGGATGATGTGCCCCAAGAAGGGGATCGATCGTCAACGGTTTTATATATCTATGTAACGACCTCTAACTAATTGTTGAAGGATTTGCAATCTGATCAACCCCATGTCATTACACATTAGTCATTAATTAATTAATTAATAGAGGTGGGCGTGGTAGATTAACTATATATATATATACATTTCAGGTGTAAGGTAAGGTAATTATTAGGTTTCTATTATAAGCAATTGATTCGTAGACTTTTGTGTAGAGATGATAGTGGCCCTGGCAATGTGATTCTGATTGGATGTTCAGAAGTGGTTGTGGATTGTAATTGGAGAATGGGTACTTGTTTGTTAGTAATTTCGCTATCGATGACCTCCCATCCCGAATTCCCAATTTTGGGACCTCTTTCTCTCTCTCTCTTAGGCTGGGTTCGGAGTTCGGACGTGTAGCAGACTCAAACTGCTGCGAGTCATCATCGTCTCTCTTAAGAGTTTTCCCATGATACGCCTCTGCCCATGTCTCCATCCTCCATTATTTTATCTCTTTTTCTTATGAAAGGTGATTGCTTTGGTGTATATATATGGCGACTTCATCCGATTAAATATTTATATTAACAATAAACATTGTTAAATTATTGATAACAACAATAATATCCTCTAGCTAACCATTTAAAAAATCATAAATTCAATTAACATGGACGCTATTTTCAAGTCGTTTTTAGTTTATTTTAGTGATTATATATAATTTTCTGATAATCTTTTTTGTTTTTCGTTTGTTAGTGGTAGTTCATGTCCATATCCAATCCATGTAAATCTGATGGATATGATTCAATTGGAATCTGAATATTGACAAACTAAATTCACATCTAACGATATCTGGTTCATTTCTATCTGATTGCAGTTTGTAACTTTATAAAAATTATTTGGGTCATGGGTTGAACGGTCTGTCTTTTTGGCCTGATTGTGCAGTTCACTTAATCTTTTTTTTTTTTTATATTTTCTCTTCTTTCAAAACTATTTTACATAAAATTAAGCTTAAAAGAAAAAAAAAAGAAAAACTTTTTTCTTGTTTGACAATGAAGTAGGCATCCAAAGTACCGTTTGGGCTGCTGATTGGCAGTTCGACCATCGGATTCAATCCAAAGCTCAGACATGCTCGCTAATTGCTATATTGACGATAAAAGCCAAAGATGGGGTCAAGTTTTTTCCAGTTTTCTAGGGTGGGTTATGGCTTATGGTGTAGGACTTAGGAGAGATTACTGTCAAAGCCACCTCACACCATATCACAATATGACAGTTGACTCTATGGTATAATTGGATGTTAGTGTTGTCCATTTGGGAAGACCGGATTTTTTACCCACGGAACATCTCAGTCACATTAAATTTCCAACATCTGTTCCTAATTTACTGTTAGACAGTTATGCCCTTAGCTCCAAATAGATTGATGTATCTTTTAATATTTATTGTAAATGAATAAAGTACATAGTTGATTTATGTCATTGTGGTATGTTTCTCCATAATACCATTAAACTGGACACTTGTAAGATTCGTGTTAATTTAAAATCTTCACAACCATTAGAATAGATATGGGGAGATTTATCCTACCAAAGCTGCCACTGATGTACTGCGAAGTTGGTTAGGATGGCTTGTCTCAACTGTCAGGGTGAGACTTGAGGTACATGTAATGTGGGTTTTCTTAAAACCCCGAACCGGACCAAAATTCTAGGATTGCCCTGGACCTTAGAGATAAATGGGCAAAACTGAAATGTTACACCTGACCCCTAGACTCGATTATGCTATTGCACTAGGTGTCGGATTGGACTGTTTTTGATATGCCAATCAGTGAGATTCTTAGAGGGGGTCAAAACCTGGGTATGTTGGGATAGTCCAAGAATTCATCAGAATGGGTGATCATAGTGACAGGATCAGCCCATTTGTCGGACAAAGTGAATGATTGGGAATGCACTCTCTCTGATGGAAACCTAAACTACCGGTAGTTGATTTCAACCGTTGAAATTTGTTTTTATAATATATATGGAGACTGGCCACTGGAAGAGGAATTGTCCTCAATATTTGGAGACTAAGAATCAAGGTAATTTCAAATATTTTGTCATAGAGACCGATTTGTTGGTCACTTTTTCTTCCTGGTGTATTGACTTTGGGGCTTCAACTCATGCGTGTAACTCACTACAGGGGTTCAAGATAGGCAGAAGACTGAGTGTCACTCTACTTGGGGACTTCTGCAATAGTTGCAGCTACAACCATAGGAACTGTAGAACTAATTTTTAGAGAGTGAACAATTGTACTTAAAGATTGTCTTTTTGTACCTAATTTAAGAAGATATTTGATTTTTGTCTCAAAATTGTGCATGAATAGTTATTCTATCTTATTCAGTAATGTGATTACTATTAAACGGAATAAAAAATTTCTCACATACGGAGAACTTGAGAATGGTCTCTGTGTTCTCCATAATTCTCTAGAAAAAAACATTACCGAAACTACGTTAGAAATAAACCTCAAGAAGAGAACTCGTGATACAGTTAATCCCACGTGCTTGTGGCATTACCGATTTGGCCACATTAATATAGATCGTATCACAAGGTTGGTAAATGATGGTTATTTGGATTTTCTAATTGTAGAAGATCTTTCAACCTGTGAACCTTGCCTTTAGGGTAATATGATGAAGCGGTCATTTACCGGTAAGCCTGAAAGATCTACAAGCACACTTGACCTGATACATACTAATGTATGTGGCCCCCAGAATGTTAGGACACGTAATTAACACATTTATTATATAACCTTTACCGATGATTACTCACGGTATAGTTACGTGTACCTAATGAGACATAAGTTTGAATCTTTTGAAAAATTCAAAGAATTCAGACAAGAAGTCGAGAAACAGTTAGGGAGAGAAATTAAGACCCTTCGATCAGATCGATGCAGCGAGTATCTCTCTGATGAATTCAAGGACAACTTAAAGGAAAATGAGATTGTATCACAACTACCTCCTCCTGCTACACCACAATTAAACGGTGTATCAGAGAGGAGAAATTGGACCCTATTAGATATAGTCCGATCACTTCTTGTCCACTCAAATTTACTTACATTCTTTTGGGGTTTCGCATTAGAGACTGCAATTTACGTGTTGAACAGGGCTCCAACCAAATCCGTTCCTAAGACTCCATATGAGCTATGGACCAGTAAGAAACCAAGTGTAAGACATTTAAAGATTTGGGGTTGTCTGAAACATGTTAAAAGAACTAGTGCTGATAAATTGGAATCCAAGACCAGTCGTTGCCTATTTGTAGGTTACCCCAAAGGCTCTGTAGGTTACTTATTCTATGATCCAAAAGTGCAAAAGGTGTTTTGCAATCGAAATGTCCACTTCCTAGAAGAATATTACATCCTCGATAATCATCATCAAGAACAACTTCTTGATGAAGAGAGCCTGGGGGTAGTGGAAGATGTCCCACCAGCTCCAAAAAATAACCAACCTAGAAGATCTACCTGGGTTTCCAGGCCTCCAGTTCGTTATGTCTATGACCAAAAAAGTTACTTGGTAGAAGCCACGACTAGTGAGGAGGATCCCATGACTTATTCATAAGCTATGTTGGACATAGATTCTTTCAAGTGGGTAGATGCCATGAGAGCTGAGATGGACTCAATGGAGACCAATGGAGTCTGAACTCTAGTAGATCCGCCCCCTGGGGTAAAGGCAATTGGTTTCAAGTCGATCTATAAGAGGAAGAAGGGCCTCGACGGTAAAGTTGAGACCTACAAAACTCGTCTTGTGGCGAAACGGAATACTAAGAAAGAAAGAATCGATTAAGAGGAAACATTTTCGCTTATGGCAATGCTTAAATCCATTAGGATCCTGTTAGCTTTAACAGCGTACCATGACTACGAGATTTGGCAAATGGATGTTAAAACAGCGTTCCTGAATGGAGATTTTACTAAAAATATCTATATGCAGCAACCGCAAGGTTTCATAGCTGCAGGTCAGAAACACATGGTATGTAAACTCAACCAATCCATATATGGACTTAAGCAAGTTTCTAGGAATTGGAACATCCGGTTTGACTCTACCATCAAACAGTTTGACTTTGAGCAAAATCCGGATGAACCCTGTGTTTACAGGAAGACCAGTGGGGATAAGATTACGTTCTTGGTTCTGTATGTAGATGACATTCTACTCATTGGGCATGATGTAGGAATGTTAAATACGGTGAAAGTGTGGCTTTCACAACAATTCTCCATGAAAGATCTTGGAGAAGCCTCCTACGTATTGGATCTTCGACTCTATAGAAATAGATCGAAGAGGATAATAGGATTATCCCAGTCTGCTTACATTGACAAGATAGTCAAGAGATACAGTATGGAGAACTCCAAAAAAGGAAATGTAAATTGGTTATCTGAAACTCGACTACTGGTGCCTTCATCGGTAGTGATTGTATGGCATTCTTGGCCACTGGCGGTAACCCAAATATGATCATAGGTGATCGGCTATCTAATCTAACCTTAAAGAAGAGTTGGCGGTCGCCTTTCTTGAAAAAAGCATGTATCCGGCTTCATATACACTCGGATTCTACCTTCTTCTCAAGCATGGTTTTGCATTCTAATACACCTACGCATTAATCTACATGAACTTCTAATACAACAGAAGATAAAGATACATGAACTACTATAATAGAGAAGTGGAATGGAAAACTGATTGAACATGAATGAATAAGAGATTTAATCGGGTTCAACAGGGAATGAAAGTTAAAATTGAAAAAGAATAGTAAACTGTAAAAAGTAGAGAATGTGTTACGAAATCAACTAGCTTGATGGAGGATGGATCTAGTTCTTGTACAGGATGTATGTTTCTTAGTGCGGAGGTAGTCTCTAGTTCTTGCAAAGGATGTATGTTTCTTAGTGTAAAGATCCGGTTCTTGCAGAGGCTCTATTTTTCTCAGTTTTCTAGTGTAAAGATCCGGTCATAGCATGTTTGACCGGATTGAACAAAGAATGAAAGAGAAAATTGAATAAAAACAATAAACTATAAAAAATAGAGCATGTATTACGAATTCAACTAACTTGATTGAGAAAGGTTGCAGAATTGTAGATGAAGATTGAGAGATGAAAAATTGCCATTCGATACACTTTTTTTTTAAGGCAAAATACTATATTTCATTCAACTATGAAACTTGTATGAATACAGAGTAGTGGTCACAGTACCAAGCAATAAAGCACAAAAACATTGTATGAAAACAGAGAAGTGGTAACAAAACCAATCAAGAATACAAGTCTCTAGAGAGAACAAAATATTCATAGTGGATAGTGGAGAAAATGAAGAAATTTCTGCAACAGACAAATGGTGAGGCAGAATCACCAACTAAAGAGATAAATGAGCGCATCTCCAACCACCGAAAGAGAGGGATAAATACAATCGCAATTCGCCATAACTTTAATCATCTGTATCCATAACTACCGGAACTTTAACCGCTAAATTGGAACTAACTGGAACTTTAATAGGGTAGAACTAAAATTGTTGGAACTGTTATTGCCGAAAGTGAAACCAACTAGATCTTTAATCACCCGGAATTGTTATCGCCTGAAGTGGAACCAACTAGAACTTTAACCACCTGGAACTAAAACTGCCAGAATTGGAATGTTAACCACCTAGAATTTTAATCGCCGGATCTGTTATCGTCGGAACTGGATTCACCTAGAACTTTAACCATCTGGAACTGTAACTGTCGGTGGAATAAAATAAGGGAACAGTTACCGGTGGTGAAAATCAAGTTAGCGATTAAGGCCATCGCCCAACACTCCACCTCCTGTACTAAAGTTCCCGCAAAAAAGAACAAAAGAAAAAACAATAAACGAAAGAGAGTAGAAGATTGGACCAAATTAATCAAGAAGAAGAGAGATGAGTGAGGAAAAGGGAGAAGGGAAGAAGAAAACAGAGAATTTGAACAGTAATATGATTAACTGAGATTGATTGATAATCTAGACAGAAGTGTGGTTGTGGATAACTACTTCTGCATTTTCTACATTTTTCTAAGAATGGATTAAGAACAGTAGCTCCCCACTTCTCACATATTTGTAAAGAATTGTTAATGAATGTGTGACAACTGTTATACAGTGCCACATTTCTCATATGCTTTTTCCATAAAATTGAGGTTGCCTGGAGTTGTTGCATGATGACCTTCCTTTAATATAGATGAAATATTTTGTCTTCTCATCTCTCATAAACAAAGACATCATCGACAAGGAAAGCGATTCTTGAGTTTTTCTTCAAGAACCAGCTTCCCCTGTGTCGACCTTGTAATTACCTGCCCCAGGGGATAGGAAGAATAAAAGCTCGGACTTTGGACGGGTGGATTATCTGATTGACCAAACCTACTACCCAATTTTCCTAATTGGTTAGCAATTAGCAATGGCATCGATCTTCCCCTTGTTTTACATGCTTTGGATTTGACCAATAAAATTGATTGACCAAACCTACTACCCAATTTTCCAAACCACGATTCCTATAAACCGGCGGCCCGCCGGCCGGGCCCTGGTCCTAATGGTTAGAATCATCAAATTGGAATTAAGATTACTTAGTTCATACAAATCTACTGAATTAGCAAAGACAGTTACCAGTTTGGTCAACAAAATCTTCAACCGAATTAGGTTTAATTAGTTAGAGATAGATCATACATCACTTTTCTTAGTAGAAGAACGAACCCCCCAACTCCTCCCTTCTAGATTTAATCAAAATTTATGACTTCCTTAGATTACTCGTTAGTAATTGAAACGAGAGCACCCAAGCCAAAAGCTTGCTTATTTGAAGAAACTATAAGGAAACAGCAGTGGTTCACCAACCATTAACATTTTATTATATATATAAAATAAACCAAAGCTAGAATCTCACAATGAAAAAAAGCACGAAAAGTAAGAATCTTCCATACTTGGATCATTTCGTGTGACTGAGTCTTACCCCCTTCATCATTCCTTTTCTATTGTATTCATACTTTCTTGCTTTGCTTTTATATGATACTTCCTTTATGACAAAGGTTCCCTCCATATCTCCAACCTCCAAAAAAATCCCAACCCTTCTGTTCCAAACAAAACAAAATCCACATAACTAACTATCATGTTCTTATTTTTCAGTTATTTCTCCCTCCTCTTCTTCCTCTTCCCTCCCTGTTCTCCCGCCAGAATCGCACCTGGCTTCACACCACCGGAATCTATAACAGTTTTAACTGTCAACGGTACCAACGATACATGGCACAATTTAGCGAGGTTTCTGGACTCCAGCAAGGGAAGCCACGTCAGCGGCATGTCGGAACTCAAGAAATACTTTCACCGCTTCGGTTATCTCCCCGTCTCCGATATCGACTTCACCGATACGTTTGACGCTCGGTTTGAATCCGCCGTGATTGAGTACCAATCCAAACTTGGCCTGCCCGTCACGGGCAAGCTCGATTCCAATACGCTTTCGCAGATTATGTCGCCGAGGTGCGGCGTGCGAGACACAGGACACGTTACTCAGTTTCATGCGACTCGACGGTATGCATACTTCTCCGGACAGCCGAGGTGGGTGCGCAAGACTCCCGTAACGCTCACGTACGCGTTCTCGCCGGAGAATACTATATCGTACTTGACCACGGAGGAGATACGGGCAGTAGTTGATCGAGCTTTTACGAGGTGGGCAGCCGTAATACCACTGAGATTCTCGGAGATAGAAGATTACGTATCGGCAGACATTAAAATCGGGTTCTATGGTGGAGATCACGGTGACGGAGAGCCGTTCGATGGGGTGCTGGGAGTGCTGGCACACGCCTTCTCCCCTACGAGCGGGAAGCTCCACTTTGATGCTGCGGAGAGGTGGGCGGTTGATTTTGGGGTGGAGAGATCGAAGGTTGCCGTTGATTTGGAATCGGTGGCGACACACGAAATAGGGCACGTATTGGGGCTGGCCCACTCTTCCGTTAAGGAAGCAATTATGTATCCTAGCTTATCACCCAGAAACAAGAAGGTGGAGCTGAAGCTGGATGACGTGAAGGGGGTGCAAGCTCTGTATGGCTCCAATCCAAACTTCAGTTTAAGCGCCTTATTGGCATCTGATACTTCTACCAATCAAGCCGTTGGTTCAAGAATCAGAACCTCCTCCAAGTGGGCCACCTCTATCTTGGTTTTGGCATCCTCGTTGTGGTGGTGCTGGTGCATATAATTGATTGGCACATTAGCTTATTAGCTTTTTCTTTTCTTTTCTTTTTTTCCCTTTTATTATTTTTTCTGGATCATAGAATTGTTTGACTTCAAAGGAAGTGACACAGATGACAGGAATTCTTTTAAAATCAAATTATGCAATCAAAAAAAAGGGGAAGCAACAGTGGATTATATGAGTATTGCGGACTGTCCGTTAACCATAGTAGCCCTTCTTATACGGGTCTGAGTCAAGTAATAGACCAGAGCACCTGTTGAACGAGTCAATGTACACGTGGCAGATTAGTGTGGTATGTGGAGTTTATAATGTGCGGAGACAGGAGACTTTACCACGGTATGGATCGGGGGTCAAAAAGCGTAGGCTCCACGGTGGGCTTAGCTAACAATTACAAGGTCGACTCACTAAAGTTTTAATTAATTAAACACAATTCTAAACTCTAAGTAAGCTACTTCAATCAATCACGCGCACGGCGCATGACAGACAAGAATAATTCCAATTCCAAATGTCGTTCAAAGTTGGAACGTATTGGAAGGGATGGGCGAAATGGGACACGGAGCGAGTGGCCACTTGGTCCAAACTAGAGATACTAAAAGAACAGATAAACTATTTGTTTGGATTATTAAGAACAAAAATAAATGGAGAATTTGGATTTGTCACGACTCACACTCACAAAGCCGGATCTGCTCCTCACAAATGGGCGCCTCACAGGCACATCCATCGTGCGTTGGAAGCATCCCTCGTAAATAATATCTAATAGAGAACCGAATCGGGAGGGAATCGCTTTTCCCTCTACACTACCCTTTGGTAGGGGGACACATGGTAAGTACTTGAAAATGATGAGAGGTTTTAGTGGTTGGTTTAGGGGTGTATGCAAACCAATGATCTGTTCCATCAACTCAGGTTGTGTTTGGTATCATTGTATCCATTGCCACTTCTATTTGTAACATGTTTGTCAATACAAATTTTATAAGAATATATTTTTTCTTTACCATAAATGCTTTGAATTATTAATATATCATTTGATACCATTAATGTTTATTCAAGAAATATTAAATTTAGTGTTTCTATTTTAAATGCTAACACCAAATTCAATTTCTATATTTTTTTAGTAGAATTAGTTATGTGATGTGATATGACAAGGTAATTTCTCAAAAATTTGTATTAAATAACCCAAAACATTGCAAGTGGAAACGGCAATGGCACCAAACACAACTTCATTATTTGAATTCAATTTGTTGATAATTGGATTTGAGACGAACTTGAGTAGCTAATGGAGATTTGAGTTAATCAATATTCAATTGTCACCCTTAAATGTTAAAACTCTAATTCTCTCTTTTCTTTCTCTTTCGGTCATTCTTAAGTTTGCGGTACAGATATTATACTCCCAAAAGAGTTAAAACTCTTTTAGGGTTCACATTCTATGGACCTTTCAGTCCACTTACGATCTCTTAGAACTGCTCTAGAAAAGTTTAAGGCCATGTTCGATTTTCAGTAAGTTAGTTACCTGGGTAAGTGCATTTGTCTCATCAAAGTGTTGGAAACTTTCCCCCAGGTGGGAAAGATATTTACCCTCCTAGGAGATGGGTATCACTTATTCCCTGGTCTCCACATAAATTTGAAGATAGAACATAGGTTTCTTGGTCAATGGGAACCAAAATCCTATTGACCAACTTTCCCCCTCACAAAATCCAAAAAACAGAACCCCCTAAATGAAGTTAAACATCAATAAAACTTGTGATTTGAATTCTATTTCTATCTTTCCTCCTTATTCCAGGTTACGATCAGTAAATAACTATCACCTTGTCTCTCAAGTAATATCACCTCATTTGGAGAGAGACAATGAACCCAATGACCTTATGAGTACTAGAACTATTTATTTTTTTAGGAGCAATAAGAGCAATTGTTAGATGAGAACTTGACAACAATGTTGAAGAATTTACTACCAACTAGGGGTGAGCATGGGTCTGTTTGGTTTGGTTCCATGGAAGAACCTGGAACCTATCCTATAGGGGTCGGTTCCAAGTTTTTGGAGCCAAATCCTACCCTATGAAGGTCGGTTCCAAGGTTGGTTCTAGCCTTAGTGGTTCTAGGTCGGTTTCAGAGTCTACCCGTGGAACTTGTTCTTTCTTTACTCTCCCCCTTCAAAAAACAAATGAAACATATCATTTAAAAACTTGATTTTCAATTATGATAATATATAGTTTAAAACTTATATTATCTTTCTTGATTAAATTGAGTAATTTAGTATGTAGATTATCATAATACATTAATATATAGTTCAAAATTTATCATATAATTTAAATTTTATAAATATTACCTTTTACATTATTTATTATACACATTCAAATATTAAAATGAAAACAAATGATCAAACCGCTTAAGTAATGCAATGGTCAAGTGAGAACATGGCTTTTGTAACAATGAATGCTTAGATTCAAATCTTCACATTCTTAAAAATTTTTGTGGTTTATTTCAAGGCAAGTTTGGTTCCAAAGTCGATTCCAACAAGGCCAACCAAGGCCGGTTCATCGGGTCAGTTCAGGTAGGGTAAACCCCTAGACCCTAGAACCGACCTAGGTGGGGGTTGGTTCCATGAATTTGGAACTAGACCCTACCCTGCAACAAATTGGGTAGGATTATTTCAAGGCCAGTCTAAAGGTTGGTTCCATTTGGTTCCGAGTAGAACCTACCCATTTGCTCACCCCTACAACCAACTATTTGAGGGGCAAGAAAGGTTTGTTCGATCCCCCCCAACCATCCGATAATTATTTGCTTCCATCCTTATTCAAGGCATTCTTTGAGGTATCCTTATTGGCTATTGCCCTTATTTTACACAATAGAAGCTAAGAGTCAATTCCCTCCTTTTGGATTTCCAATACCAATAACTTATTTCTTCTCCCTTCATTTTTAATATTTTCTTCTAGTTCTTGGAGATTTCAAAATCTCTAGAGTTTCTCAACAATCCTGGATAACTCTGTTATCGATTATGCTTTTCTGTTAGGCTTGGACATGATTTTAGGCCAGCAAGCTAAGGCTCAGGCCAAATACATTGGGCCTCACTTTTTTTTTCAGCTTCTCTTTTCTCAAGACATAATAAAAATTTTCAGTATTTTTGGGTTTTGGTGTTGTTTTATATAAATAAATCAGTTTTATTTTTGAGTAATAGAAAGTCTTCTTGTCCATTTTCTAGGCTAGGCATAGGCTCAAGATCTAGTTCAGCGGTCGACCTCAACAAATTCTATTAATATAGAGGCAAAGCTTGGCCCGGACCATCTTGCAAAAAAGTCTAATAAAGAGTGTGGTGATGGAAAAATCGCAAGGAGAAGAAAGATTTGCTTGCTAGCATAATTTGATTTTATTCTATCCTAGTATTCCTTGTTTTTTTTTTCTTTCCAAGGGCATTTATAGATGGGGTATTTCTCAGATAAACGTTTAATTGAAAAATGTTACTTTAAACGTTTATTACTTTTGTTGTTTGGCTGGGCGTTTCAAGTAACACCCCATAAAGCTATCTTCCACCTCAGCTTAACGTTTATTGCTTTTGTTATTTGGTTTGGAATTTCAAATAACACCCCCGATAAAGCTATCTTCCACCTTAGCTTACAATGCTCCAAGTAAGCATTTCAATTCAATAAATGTTTGGGCATTGGAAGAAACTGAAATTTGAAGTTTCCCCCAACATCTTAAGCACAAAAATCCAAGTGTTTCTGCTTTTTAATGTATTCGATAAATATTGAAACCAAACATTGGTTTCATGCTAATAAACTCCAATGCCTAAGTGGCATTGATGTGGTGGAATTTTCCCTATAAACGTCCACAAAACCGAAAATAGCCAAAAATGCATCCTTTTTGTTAATTTCGTACCATTGTTTTTGATTGTGCGTCGGGTTGACTAGGTCAGCTGGCCAAGATACAAGAAAAATATTAGAGTACCCGGGGTGGGCATTGTGATGCTTAAGTTAGCGGTGAGTATATTGAGAGAGTTGGAAAGCGAGAAAGCTAGAGAGTTTGAGAGCTAAATCGTGTGTACCTTCTTTGATCGAAGGGGGCGCCTTTATATAGGCGCAAGTAGTCGTAATCTTCACATAGCGCGTCCGAGATCTCCGAGAGGACATGGCTTATTTTGCCACCATGCTCAGAGGTGGTTTTATGCTCGGAAATGGTTCTCCGAGAGGACGTGGGCGATGCAAGTACTAACTCCGTTGGTGGGGTGACATGATCCTAGAGGATTTGGGGATGATAAGGCGCACGTAGAAGAGGTTGGTCACCATGTCAGGTAGGTTTCCAGTAGGACCTTGGCCATGTCGATGGGGTCTCGGCAGGAGGTCACCCCTTATGCCAAGGTGTCTACAGATCGACCCTGTCGAGGTGGCGTCTATACGCTCTCATAGTGTGCTTAATGTGTCCGAGGTGGATCCGAGGTGGTTCCAACGTAAAGTCCATGATTTAGGAAAAGTCAAGTCATTGCCTACGTGGCGCCAAGATGTTAAGCAACGGCTCGGAAATTCTACATGGCGTATGTCACCGGAGGGCCAAATTCCCCCTGTTTTGTTTTAGGGTTATTAGATCAAATTCAACGCCGGAGGATTTTTTTTTTATTAGATCATTGGATATCTAACACTAGACATTGGACATCAAATGCTGGCCATTGAATACAGGTTATCCTTAGAAGTTGATTAGATTGGCATGTTAATCAATCGAGTTGAGTCAATACTCAAACATGTTAAACATATTTTAAAGTTGAGTTTAATTAAAAAATCAAAATTTGGTCGAGTTTGAATCAAATTTGAGGTAGGAAGTTCTTGAATTGAGTCAAGCATTTCACCACTCAAAGTCCCTGCCTAGCTTCATACCTAGGGGTGCAACTTGGGCAGGGCCAACTCGAGCCCAAATCGGCACAGCCCAAAATTTTATACGGCTTGGACTTGGAATTTCGGTCCTTGGGCTGGGCTCGGGTCCAAGAAATCGGGCTTTTCTATTTTTTGGCCCAGGCCCGGTTTTAGGCCTTAGGTAGTCCGAACTCGACCCGAGCACGGCCCAACTATACACATATATGTATATATATGTTAATTTTACATACATATTTTGCATACATATGTACATAATTATATTTATACATATTTTCATAAATACATATTTGTATAATTTTAGAGTGGGTTTATTGACCAACCCAAGCCAGGCTCAGGCCCAAGCCCAACCTGAGTTCATTAAATTACAATGCAGGCTGGGCTCGGGTTGGGAAAATCGGGCTTGACCTCAGGCTCAGGCCTTAAGTCCAAATTTTAGGGTTGGGCCTGGGTTGATCATAAACTCGGCCCAACCCGCCCAACTTGCACTCTTATTCATACCTTGCAATGCCGCCCCACCTTGCTCTCTATTCCTGAGGTGGTTTGATTTATGAGATGGGGTGCGTGAATTGAGTTAAGGCAGATTAGGTCCTGTTCAGGTTAAATGCAACCTCAAGTTCTAGGGGTGTTCATGGTTTGGTTTGGAGAAGTTTTTTGACTAATAAATTACAGTTTGAGAAATTCTTAAACAAAACGAACCATTTTAGTATAGAAACAATACCAGACCAAACTATTCTATTATGATTTGTTCCAATTTCTAATACAGTTTGAGCCATTCTATTGGGCTTAACGCAATTAAAAAGCCTAAATAATATGCATTCCTATATAAATAACAAATATAATTCAAATATCAAATTGAAATGATAACACGTAACAAGTGTCACTCATTACTATTATATAAATTACATTCACAATTTCTCATACATAAACAACTCCTTCGCCTCGAATTACAAGTTAAAAATTGAAACAAAAACAACAATAATGAATAAAATGTTAAAAAAATATATAAATACATACATATATATGTTTAAACAAACACACACATTAATAAATATATTATAATACTTTGATTTAATAGGATTTACGATTTGGTATGTTTCTAAAATTTTGGAAATCAAAACCAAATCAAACTGTTTTAAGGCCAATCCAGACCAAACCGCTAATTGACAGTTTAGACCATATAATGAACATCCTATCAAGTTCCCATCTCAAATCTCCCATCTTTTTGGGTTAAGACGTTTTCCAGACAATCCAAACTACAAGTACTAGTCGTAGAAATGCGTGAACCCGTGAATAGGAGGATACGTCGAACATGCTAACGTTAACGCGCGTTTGAACGTTAACATGGTCTGATCGGTTCAATCAGACACTAACCGGTCGCGACACCAGAGCTCCTTCCACCGAACCCTTCCTCCTTCGGCGGCAACAAGGAAACCTCCGGCGATTCATCGACAGCAACAAGGAGACCTTCAGCGGCGACAGGTATGACCGTTGCTTTCTCTCCTCTTCTCTGCTTCTCTTCTTCTCCGACGGCGACAAGGACTTGTTCCTGATTGCTCTGACGCCAGAGGTCAATGTTCTCCAAAGCAGATGGACAGACCCGAAGTGCTAAATTGAACCATTTATCTCTAGGCTTGACACTTGAAGACGAAGACAAGGATGATGATGGAGACGAGAGAGTCTGCTCTCCACTGTAATTTCGCGAGGAAACACATGGAGACCTGGATTCTAGTATTATGTGCAAGCTCTTTGTAAAACTCAGTAATTATCTGCTCAATTTTTACTGATTCGGAGTGAATATTGCTCTGAGAAGAAGCCATAACTCTCACTCTCTCTCCCTCTCTAAACAAACAATTTCATCGATGTTAACTCAATGTTCAATACTCTTTCCAGAGATAGGAAAGATAGGTTTGAGTTTGAGTTCCTGTAAACTTAGGAGATTCGATGGCTGTATATATATATCTGATTCCTCAATGAATGAAAAACAAGAAAGAAGAAACCAGAAAAGCTCTGGTTTACATGGTATCAGAGCCACGAAACAGGAGCAAGAGGTCTGTGTTTCAAGACCTCTGGAGATCAGCGGCGGCAGCAACCATTGTTCGGCGCCAGCAAAGGACCAGTGATCAGCGGGGACACTCTTTCTCGTTTCGTCGAGGTCGCCTGCACCCGTGGTTTCTGACTGTTCACCATCACTGTTCATCGTCTCCTTCGTTGAACAGTGGCAGCACTCCTTGTTTCGTCAGGGTCGTGATTTCTGAACTGTTCACCGCAAAGGACAAGCCTTGCGCACCAGATACAGTTTGGCACTGTGACAATCTCACCTTCCTGGCCGCTGCGAATCTTGGTCGCATGGAGGCTGTTGGCCGCTGCTACTGCCGCTGCAAGTCCTTGCTGAATGCAAACCGCCTGGTATGAAGTTCACAACTGCTTGCCTCTTCACAATCTGCCCTACAAGTCGGTCTCCACTCTTCGTGTATGCAACGACCGAAGGCGTCGTTCTCTGACCCTCAACATTAGTAGCAATTGTCGACTTCCCACCTTCCATCGCCGCCACTGCTGAGTTCGCCGTCCCAAGGAAAGCCGACTGTGGAATCCCCAATGACGCGCCACTGCCATTAAATCCCTGACCGCTGTGACTCCTCCTTGATAGCGGTTCTCGAGTCTTACGGTGAGACCCACCACGGGGACTTCCACAGTTGGGACACGGAAAGCCATACCGGTCAACAATTTCAGTTGGTAGAGGCCATGTGGAGGATCAAGTCAATTACACGGGAGTTGTAACCCCATTCGTTGTCATACCAAGAAACGAGCTTAATAAAGTTATCGTTCAGGGCAATTCCAGCCTTGGCATCAAAGATGCTTGACCTCCTGTCACCCGCGAAGTCGGTGGAAACCAGGTAAGTTTGGATTTTCGCCTCACCAGGTAAGAGTAGAGAACTCGGGGGTTCATTCTCGGTCAGAACCTCCTGATCTTTAATAGGTTTCTGATGAGTCGAAATTCTGCGGCAGGTTTTAGGGAGATCCGGAGATCGGTTCTCTGTCTTTTGTGGTGATTCTGCCACCGATTGTGGGTTTTTAGATACAATAGTCGGCATGACTGAAAACAGAGAAAAAGGAGCAGGGGCAAAAGGTCGTGGCGGCCAAGTCAAGGCCAATACAGCCAAAGCCTCTACGCAAGGCAATGCGTCTCATGGAGAATCAATTGATCCAGCCAAGACTGGGTTAAATGGACTGAGTAGTGAGCAGTGGAACATGTTGCTCAACCTTTTGAACACATAGAAAGAGGGGAGTCAACGACTAAGTGGTAAGCAAAAATTGTCAGAATGGATAATAGACACAGGGGCCTCTCATCATATGACAGGAAGCCTCCAGTCGATGAGAGACATAAAGAATGTCATTCCGTACTCTGTCGGGCTACTAGACGGGAAAACGACAATAGCAGAGAAAGAAGGCACAATTGCACTAGACGATCATCTGAAACTGACTAGTGTTTTATATGTGCCTAGTTTGAATTGCAACTTACTTTCTGTATCGCAATTGATTGAGGAATCAAATTGTATTGTCCAGTTCACTAATAAATTCTGTGTGATACAAGACCGCACTATGAGGATGCTAATTGGAGCGGGTGAGCAGCGAGAGGGACTCTATTATTTCCGAAGCATTGCATCAATAAGAGCAATGAAAACTACAGAGAGCAGGACATGTGATATTTGGCATCAAAGGTTAAGGCATCCTTCTTATAAAATTGTTAAGTTGCTGCCTTTTATTAGTACTAAGAATAATAATGATGACAATATTAAGGGTTGTGATGCCTGCTTCCGAGCTAAACAATGTCAAGAAGAGTTTGTTTCTAGTAATAATAAAGCATCCGATATTTTTGAGTTAATTCATTGTGATTTGTGGGGTCCTTATAGCACTGCAACTTCTTGTGGTGCTCATTATTTCTTGACCATAGTAGACGATTTTTCTAGAGGTGTTTGGATTTATCTTCTGGTTGATAAGACGGAAGTGGGACGAG
>NW_010729110.1:3693148-3708994 GCF_000365185.1 Nelumbo nucifera | reverse complement strand
TGAAAGTGGTATTATTCATCAAACCACTTGTGTCGGGACCTCTCAACAAAACGGGAGGGTTGAACGCAAGCACCACCACATACTCAATGTTGCCCGAGCTTTGTGCTTTCAAGCCAGCTTGCCTATTGATTTTTGGGGGAATGCATCCTGACCGCATGTTATTTGGTCAATCGGACACCGACCATTCTGTTAAAGGGAAAGACTCGCTATGAAATGTTATTTGGGCGACCTCCTTCTTATGATAATGTGCGAGTCTTTGGTTGCTTAGCATATGCGCACAATCATGGTCATGGAGGGGATAAATTTGTCAGTCGAAGCAGACGATGTGTTTTTGTCGGG
Source organism: Nelumbo nucifera (assembly GCF_000365185.1). Next base: position 3,708,655 of record NW_010729110.1, on the reverse strand, counting down.
TATACTTTTGGGAAGAAAGGATGGAGCTTGTATGATTTAGAGTCCGGCATGTTCTTTGCTTCTAGAGATGTTACTTTCTTTGAGCATGAATTCCCGTATGCACACAAAGATGATGCACAGCCGAACAAAGCACAAGATTGTGGAATAAGTGGGACAGATGAGGTATTGGTACCATCCACTTATTCACCTGGACTAGCAAATGGCGAGATGGAGACTAACCAGCGAGGTGAACTCGCAGAAGAAGGAGTCAGTGTAGAACAAGGAACCCACGTAGACCCAAATGCCAATACTAGTGAACCCATGCATTCTTCTGACGTTACCACAGAAAATGCAAGCGAAGACAGTCCTAACGTCAAGGGGGGTGACAATGTTGTGCAACAACAGCACTCTGATTCTCATTTGGGGCATGGGCATCAACAGAAACAACAATCCACAAGGTTAAGAGACTATGTACTTCACACCACACAGCGCTTGAGTCTCTCTCTGCGTCCCTTTGCAAGCTCACTTGGCCAATCACATCTTACAGGTAGTCCTTATCCCATAGATAACTATGTGAATTGTAACAATTTTTCTTGTCGACATCGTGCTTTCTTGGCAGCTATTACTGCAAGAGTTGAACCTACTTCTTTTGCTGAGGCCGTAAAGGATGAAAAATGGAGGGATGCAATGCAGAAAGAAATACAAGCACTTGAGAATAATCAGACATGAACCGTAGAGCCTTTGCCATCCGGAAAACAAGCCATAGAATGCAAATGGGTATATCGAATCAAGTACAACGCTGATGGGACAGTGGAAAGATACAAAGCCCGTCTCGTGATCTTTGGGGACAAGCAGGTTGAGGAAATTGATTATAATGAAACTTTTGCCCCAGTTGCAAAAATGGTTACTGTCCGTACCTTTCTTGCAATCGCAACAGCTAGAAATTGGGAGTTTCATCAAATGGACGTACATAACGCATTCTTGCACAGTGACCTTCATGAGGAAGTCTACATGCGAATGCCTCGTGGTTTTCAGTCAGATAAACCAGGTATGGTGTGTCGGTTGCGAAAATCTCTGTATGGCTTAAAACAAGCGCCGAGATGTTGGTTTGCTAAATTAACCGCAGCCTTGAAGACATATGGGTTTCAGCAATCAGGTTCAGATTACTCCCTATTCACCTTTCGTGTATGTGGACGACATTATCGTGTCAGGTAATGATCATATGGCAATTCAAGTTTCAAGAAATATTTGAGTGACTGCTTCCATATGAAAGACTTGGGACCATTGAAATATTTTTTGGGCATTGAAATTGCCCGAAACTCAATAGGAATTTTTCTGTCTCAACGAAAGTATGCTCTAGATATTATCGCTGAAGTTGGATTACTTGGTGCAAAACCTGCTCCTTTTCCTATGGAGCGGAATCACAATCTAGCCTTGACAGATGGGCCTCTCTTATTTGATCCTGAGCGATACAGGCGCTTGGTGGGCAGACTTATTTATCTCTCAGCAACTCATCCTGAGTTGTCTTATTGTGTGCATGTTCTATCCCAATTCATGCAACAACCGCAAGAAAGACATTGGGAGGCTGCATTGCGAGTGGTGCGCTACTTGAAAGGAAATCCTGGTCAAGGAATTCTCTTGCGTTCAGATTGTGACTTGCAGTTATATGCATGGTGTGATTCAGAATGGGCGAGCTGTCCTTTGTCCCGATGTTCCCTGTTTGGGTGGTTTATTCTACTTGGGAAATCGTGGATTTCCTGAAAAACTAAGAAAGAACACACTGTGGCTCGTTCTTCAGCGGAAGCAGAGTATCAGTCTATGTCCACGGCCACGTGTGAATTAAAATGGCTGAAGGGATTGTTATTGGCTCTTGGAGTGACGCATTCAAACCCAATGTGATTATATTGTGATAGTCAGGCAGCCTTGCATATTGCAGCAAACCCAGTGTTTCATGAGCGTACGAAACATATTGAAGTTGATTGCCATTTTGTTCGTGATGGGATTCAAAATGGTTGCATTCGTCTTGCTTATGTGTCGATTACCTTTCAGCTGGCTGACATTTTTACAAAGGCACTGGGTCGCAGAGAATTTGAGTATTTTCTCCGCAAGTTGGGCATTCACAATCTGCATGCTCCAACTTGAGCGGGGGTGTTAGGATTGAATTAGGAGTGTCTAGGATTAGGAGACTCTGCTGAGTTAGGATCGAATTCGGAGTAGGAGTTTCTATTCTCTTCTAATCCTTATCTTGTATAGTTGAGACAGGAAAGATTGAGTTCCTGTAAACTTAGGAGATTCGATGGCTGTATATCTGAATCCTCAATGAATGAAAAACAAGAAAGGAGAAACCAGAAAAGCTCTGATTTTACATAATTTAAAACTGATTCTTCCAAAAATAAAGCATTCAAAACCTCTTGAGAGAATAACACTAGATATTAAAGACAAAAAAAAATCACAAATTTTGAACAACAGAATCAAACATAGAAGAATTTGAACTGCAGAGAGAATCAGAACATGCGAAGCTCATGGGATCGATACAAAATTTTCAGTGAAATCAAAAATCGGAAAGAGGTTGAAATTCGATAAAGCAACACTCTTACGGAGTTTGTTGAGAGAATAATCTCTTAGTGGTCTGTCATAAGTCGTTAGAGTCTGTTAGGAGTTTGTTGAGATTTGTCCTTCCTGTTAGTTGTAACCGAATTTGGTTGACGCTCTGTTATAAGTAGAGGGTACAGGGGCAAGAAGAAATTCACTCAATCCCTCTTTTCTCCCTAAATTTTTCTGGGGCTTTCCTCACGCTCGAAGTGGGGAAAATACTGATCTTATCATTTTGGTGCTTTCATTGCTTTCTCTTTCCTTCCCATGGCCGACCATACCACCACCGGTCTTCACACTCATCACCAAACCAGACTGGAGGAAGCCATTGTTGAGCTTCGCACTTCCCGTGATGCACATTAGACGAAGCTAGACAACATTCAATCCACCCTCAGTGAGCTAGTCCGTCAGATGACCCTCCTCCGCTCAGATAAGACACCCATTGACGTCACTTTACCACTTCTGTCCTCACCATCGGCTTCGTCTTCCTCTCCGACAATCACTGCTCGTCCCCTTCGTTGTGAGATCTCCCATTTTGACGGCACAAATCCACACGATTGGATATTCCAAGCTGAGCGGCATTTCAATTTTCACCGCACCCCTGATAAGCAACTACTAGACCTGGCAAAAAGTTGACCCAACCCGTGAACCCAATCCAACCCAACCCGAAAAAACAGGGTTAGGGTTTCATAGATTAGCTACCCGAATGTTAAAATGATCCGATCCGACCGGAAAATATTGGGTTGGGTTGGGTTAGGTCATGGGTCAACCCACTGACCCGATTGTCAAGTTTAATTGAGATTATTTATGCAGTGTTAGAATTTTTTCAATTTAGTCTTTACTTTTTATTGTTTACTCTTTAAATTGTTAAATGTTCAAGTTTTTTATTTTATATTTGGAATTTTAAGATTAATTCTTTTAATTTTGACATTTTTCATGTAATTTTTTTAATTTTAATTATTTTTGGGGGTGATATGAATTGACCCATGGGTCAACCCTAACCCGAACATTTAAAGTTAGGGTCTAGCATTTGACAATCCAACTTGAAATTCAATCCGACCCGAAATCAATCAGAAATACCTTGACCCAACCCGAACCCAACCACCCAACCCAATTGCTAGGTCTAGCAACGACTGAATATAGCCTCTTTTTACATGACCGGACAAGCATTGAGCTGGTTCCAGTGGATGGATCGGAACCAGCAACTGTCTTCTTGGACACGCCTCACCTCCGCCATCGAAGAAAGGTTTGGTCCCTCTTCCTTCGTTAACCACCAAGCCACCTTGTCCAAATTGCAACAAACCTCTTCCGCCACCGATTACCAATCACAATTCGAAACAATCTGTAACCACATTGACAGCCTCACCCCTGAAACCATCCTCAATTGTCTCATTTCGGGCCTCAAACCTAACATCCAACCCGAACTAGCCATCATGAAACCATCTACCATTTTCTCTGCCATCAGCCTAGCCAAGCTTGTGGAAGATAAACTCACCACTAACCGCATTCCCTCTTATTCCAGATCTCAAATGGTCCGCCCCACCGCCACCGTTCCTTTCCCTCCACCTCCTTCGATCACCCTCTTACCACCTTCTAACTCTAAACCACCTCTGCTCTCCCTCCCTCCCCCATCACCGAAATTACCACATAATATCTACCGTCTAACTCCGGCAAAACAGCAGGTACGACGTGCCCAGGGATTGTGCTTTAACTGTGACGAAAAGTTCCGTCCAGGCCATCGGTGCAAGCAACTCCAATTACTCCTGCTACTAACTGACGATGATGATGACCCTCCTGATTATGGACCATCAGATGGTACCCAGACTGATGATTCTTCAGTTCCCTCACCGGAGATTTCTTTTCATGCACTTCACGGCAGTGATTCACCGAACTCTACGACTGCTTGCTACCATTCTTGGCCACTCAATTTCCGTACTCATTGACATAGGCAGCACCCATAATTTTCTTCACCCACGGGTAGCTAAATATCTTCATCTTCCTATTACTCCCTCACCATTTTTCTCAGTAATTGTAGGTAACGGTGAACAGCTCCAGTGTAAAGGCAAGTGCATGGCAATTCCTCTATTGATTCAAGGTTTTCGTTTTGATATTGACCTCCATATCCTTCCCATCTCAGGAGTAGACCTTGTGCTCGGAATTCAGTGATTACAAACCCTTGGACCTGTCACTATAGATCATCGGGCTTTAACCATGTCATTTGACCATAAGGGAGTGCCCGTCACCTTGGCAGGCCTTGCCCCTTCCCAAACCCCAATTCCAATAAGCCATCAGCAACTCCAACAAATCATTCATACCCAGTCTGCATCAGCCTTCTTCAATATAGAGACCCAATCCTTCCATCAAGGCCCCACAATTACTTCATCATCCTCAGTACAATTTCATGCAGACATTCCCAGTGATCTCCGTCAACTGCTCCATAAATTCTCTCCAATTTTTCAGGCTCCCACTCAACTACCACCTCCAAGGGAAATTGAACATCACATAAACCTCTACCCAACTGCCAATTCTATCAATGTTTGTCCTTATCGATACCCACATTTTCAAAAGGATGAGATTGAACGACAGGTTCGGGAAATGTTATAGATGCAGATTATTCGCCCTAGCACCAGTGAATTCTCATTCCTAATCCACTTGGTGAAAAAGAAGGATGGCTGATGGCGCTTTTGTGTTGATTATCGAGCACTTAATGCAGTAACGGTAAAGAACCGTTTTCCAATTCCTACAGTTGACGAACTCCTAGACGAACTTCATGGCGCCAAATTCTTCTCCTCAATTGACCAACATTCTGGGTATTTCCAAATCAGAGTGCATGATGCTGATATTCCGAAGACTGCTTTCTGCAGTCACGAAGGGCACTACGAGTTTCGTGTGATGCCGTTCGAATTATTGAATGCACCAGCAATATTCCAAGCTACAACGAATTTTGTATTTCGGCCATATTCTAAGGGTTTGTCTTGGTATTCTTTGATGACATCCTTGTGTACAGTGCTTCTTGGACTGATCATTTGCATCATTTACGCTCTGTTCTCACTACCATAATGCACTACAAATTCTATGCCAAGTTTCCCAAATGCTCTTTTGGTAAAATAGAGGTTCAGCACCTTGGGCACCTAATTTCAGCTGAAGGGGTGAAAGCTGATCCACAAAAGATCAGTACAATGGTTGATTAGCCTAAACCAAATTTTATCATTGCTTTGCGTGGATTTTTGGGCTTGACAGGTTATTACCAGAGATTTGTGCGCAATTATGCTGCAATAGCAGCTCCCCTTACAGAACTGTTGAAACACAATAATTTCCAATGGACTTCTACTACAGATGATGCCTTCCATGCCCTCAAAACTGCCATGGTGACAATACCGGTTTTAGCTCTGCCAAACTTTGAGTTGCCATTTACCATTGAAACAAACACCTCCACAATTGCCATTGGAGCAATTCTATCGCAGCAGCTGCACCCCATTGCCTTTTACAGTGAGAAGTTGGGTCCTCGGTTACAGGCGGCATCAGCCTATGTTAGGGAGATGAAGGCCATCACAGCTGCGGTAACTAAATGGTGTCAATACCTACTGGGTAGGCCATTTACAATCCTCATGGACCACCGAAGTTTGAAGGAACTATTATACCAAACCATCCAAACTCCAGAGCAGAAAAAATGGTTGGCTAAGCTTCTTGGATTTGAATTTACAATCCAGTACAAATCTGGCTCCTCTAATTCAGCAGCAGATGCATTATCCAGATGGTCTCAAGCAGCTTTATCTTTATTTCTAGCTTTCTCTCAATCTGTGATCAGCATCTTTGATGAACTACGTGAGTTTCTTTTGAAAGATTCGGACTGCTAGTCTATGATTCGATCCGTTGATAGCAACTCTATGCAATACCCTCATTTCTGTTTTCGAAGTGGCTTACTATTTTTTGACAACAAGGTGTATATCCCTCCTACATCTGGGCTACAACACAAATTGGTTGAGGAATACCACTGTTTTCCAGTTGGAGGTCATTCGGGATATGCTAAGACCTTGGCAAGACTGTTCACCTGTTTCTATTCGCCTACAATGCCCAATAATACCAAAGCATTCGTGGCTAAATGCCCAATCTGTCTTGAGAACAAGTATGAAACCACAGCCCCTAAAGGATTACTGCAACCTCTCCCCATTCCATCTCAGGTTTGGGAAGACATAGCAATGGATTTTATTTAAGGGCTGCCTCCTTCTCAAGGTAAAACTGCAATCTAGGTGGTGGTAGACCCGCCTCCCAAAATATGCCCCTTTTTGTGCTCTTCCTTCCTCTATTTCCGCATCACAACTATTGCTAGACTTCATGGGTTCCCTAGATCAATTGTGAGTGATAGGGCAAGATCTTTGTTAGTTTGTTTTGGCGGGAGAGGCACCTCACTCAAGTTCAGTAGCGCTTACCATCCTCAAACGGATGGCCAAACTAAGGTTTTGAGTCGTTGCTTGGAAACATATTTACGCTGCTTCGTGAGTGAACAACCAAAATTATGGCTTAAATTTCTTCCTTGGGCAGAGTATTGGTACAACACATCAATTCATTCCTCCATTGGCATGACACCCTTCCAAGCTCTGTACGGCAGGACACCACCCTCCCTGCTTGATTTTGTATCTGAGAGAACTTCTGTGGCAGCATTGAACGAGTAGTTAGAGCAACGCAACACTATACTCCTACAATTGAAGAAACACTTACAGTGCGCAAGGCTTCGCATGAAAAATCAGCTTGATAAGCATAGGCTTGACAAGGAGTTCCCTGTAAGGGCATGGGTCTATGTCAAACTCCAACCTTATAGGCAGTCTTCGGTGGCTACTCGAGCTTCTCAGAAACTTTCCAAACGTTATTTTGGTCCCTTCTTGATAATAGAGAGAGTTGGCCTTGTGGCATATCGATTACATTTACCTACTTCAGCAAAGATTCACCCAATATTTCATATCTCTATGCTTAAATGGTGCCCTGATCCTGCCATTGCTACCTCTATGCCTCTTCCACCATTGTCGGATGATGCTTATCCCCTTTATGCTCCTGAAGAAATCTTAGATTTCCGTCGCATCAGGATCAACCATCACTAGCAGCCCCAAGTCTTGATCAAGTGGACTACTTTGCCCTTGGAAGAAGCAACCTGGGAACCACTACACCACTTCCGCAAGCCAAGTTTTGACCTTGAGGACAAAGTCCAACTGGTAGGAGATGGCAGTGATGGAAATGCAGAGGCTGGTCAGCCAATATTGCAACGACCCAAGAGAGCAATCATCAAACCTACACGATTCAGAGAATAATCTCTTAGTGGTCTATCATAAGTCGTTATAGTCTGTTAGGAGTTTGTTGAGATTTGTCCTTTTTGTTAGTTGTAACCGAATTTGGTTGAGGCTTTGTTACAAGTAGAGGGTATAGGGGGAAGTATGGGAACAAGAAGAAATTCACTCAATCTCTCTTTTCTCCCTCAATTTTTCTAGAGCTCACCTCACGCTCAAAGTGGGGAAAACACTGATCTTATCACACTCATTGTTCTGTTGTTGTTGCTATAGTTGGAATCAGGAAGGAAACCCGTTTTTAACAGGAGGATTTTCAGTTGTTTTTTTCTTGTTGAAACTTAAAGGACCCTGGTTTCTGGGTGGGTCTGGGTCTAAGGCTCTGTGAGCAGATGAAGCAGGACTGAATCACTAAGGATAAGGATTTATGTCCCGAATTCTACGTAAAGAGAGAGAGAGAGAGAAGACAAATCATTGAACGAGGTAGAGTTGCCATTTGCCACAGACGATCATACATGTCGCCGTCGATGGAGACCAAATGAGAAGAAGAGAAGAGGAGAAGCGGAGAAGAGAAGAAGAGAGAAAGCAACGGTCATACCAGTCGCCGTCGGAGGTCTCTTTGTCACCATCGATGAACCACCGATGGAGGAAGGATTTGGTGTATGGAGAGGGTTCGATGGAAGAGCTCTCGTGTCGCAATTGGTTCATATCCGATTGAACCGACCAGACCACGTTAACACTCAAACGCACGTTAACGTTGGCATAGTCGACGTGTCCTATTCGCAGGTTCACACGTCCAATGCACCCATGGGTGCACAGAACGCGAACTCATGTACATGTAGCAATTTCACGTTATAGGCTTAGGAATGACACCACAAGGCAGGCTGCTATCTATATTTTTATTTAGGCTGTGTTTGGAAACAATGCAAATAAGTGTGAATGTAAATATAGAGTGTAAAATGGTCCATATAAATTGTAAAGTTGAGTTAGTTTTGCATGACAAATTTATGTTTTTACCAAATAGACTTTTAATTGTAATGGATGCAAACACGAATTCCAATAAGGCATATGCCTTTTTTTTATCAAAAACCCAATTGAATGCAAATTTACTTCTTTTTTATTGATGTACTTTTACATCTTATTATCAATCTAAATATGCATTGGAAAATGTATTTTCTTATTATTTGTTAATACATAAATGTAATGTTGCCAAACACAAGAAAAAGTAAACTAGAATGCAAATTTACCTTGAACCAGGATTTACACTCCATTTGCATCATTTCCAAACGCAGCCTTATAGTCATCAAAATGGACCTCAATACAGCACAGATTATATAAGCTATAAAATGTGAATGCATGTAGCAGTTTGTTTTGATAATTTGGTGAGCAACCTTAATCTTCACTCATCTAATCCAACCACATCCACCAAGAAACAAAGAAAAAGACGCAGCCCATCATATATACAACTCCCAAGTCCAAACTAATGGCCCACCTACCTAATATGCCTATCTTGCACTCTTTCTCTACACAAATTTTAGGACTATACTTAGGGCCTGTTTGTTTTTTGGATTTTCCAAGATACCTAGCTATGTTCTTTGTTCTTTTTTATTCGGGTAAGTGATACTTCCAAGTGGATAAATTTCCCACTTGGGAGAAAGTAGGGATGGTAATTTTTTCCATCCTTGACGGGGACCTGACTTCCCCAACCCGGATTGTTTTGGCAGGACGGGGATGGGGAAGGTGATTAATAGGAATCCTCGATCGAGGTCGGGGATGAGAATTGTTTTGGTGGGGCGGGGACAGGAAAGGGGATTAATAGGAATCCCCGATCGGGGTCGGGGTTGGGGATGGGGATTGAGGTCCCTGCCCCACCCTAATCCCGATTATATATATATTATTATATTCTATATATATATATATCAAAATATATTTAAAAATTATTTATAATTTAAATTTTTTATTTATTTTTCAAATAAATATTGTTATCTAAAAAAATTTTGGGGATTCGGATCCCCACGAAGAAACATTCCCGTTAGGAATCAGGGATGGAGACGAGGGTTAATTTCATAATTAGGGTCGGGGATGGGGAATATGATCCCCGCCCCATTGTCAATTCCTAATCGAAAGTTGACAATATCTGAATGGGATAATAAAAAAACATGGGTAAAGGTATGAACTTACCTACCTAAGTGTTTAGTAGAAATACTTGTAACTTTGCAAAAAACAAACATAGCCTTAGTTTGAATTCAAATAAAATCTTTTTGTCATAAAAAATATAAAAATAAAGTCTTATCAGAATGGGAGCAGCTGATTAGTCCAACGGAGTAACAGTTGCACCAGATAACCAGCTGATTAGCCTCTTCAAACTGTCAAAACCATCATTTAACTGCAACCCATAAAAATCACTTGGTCACTGATAAGTAATTTGGTTTTATTGTCGTTCATATATGTCAGAGTCATTGGTTCAAGTCTCATATAAGTAGTCATTTCTAGTTCCTTTCATTGTATTGACAAGACGAAATATTCTAAACTTTTCTCATTTAATCTGATCCATAACTGATATTCTGAATCCTTCGAAGAAAATTTGACTCAAGTCTATACGTTAATGGATCAAAATTTGGGCGTGGATAATGCATGTCGATCTCTTCTAGTTATTGAATTTTAATATGATCAACATGGGCTGCTTGATTTAGACGCGTTTGACTTGAATTAATGCTTGTGATTAACCCTTCAAAATTGCCTACAAAATCCGATTGGCTGCATACCGGACAGTTGAGGGACTTGTCAAGCAGAAAGTAGAGTTTGTTGACGGTTTGGTTGGGTTATTTGGTCAAGTTTTGTGGGGTCAACCATCCACTGAATACGCTCTCCCTCACCAAATCTTTCATGCGCTCTAAAATTTTGGTTCGAATATGATGGGAAAGATATAATATTGAAAAAACATTATAACCAATCAACGGGCATCATAAGTTTTTATCAAAATTCATGAAAGGGTTTAATTGATCAAAGCCTTTCTGGCATCATATCTTCGAGTATTATAAGAAAAACTTCAACTGTTTGCAGGCTGTTTTGAAGATTCATATACATAATACGTACGTTAGCATGGGTGTGAGGGAAAAGAGCAACTGTAATCAAAATTTTCTAATTACAAGGATGAATAAAGAACTGAATGGTATAGCATGTCTTTGTTTTCTCCAAACAGCAAACATGTTAATTGGGTCTGATGGGATGTAAATTCTTCGAATTCAGTAAAGCCCGTTCGAACAACCTTTACAACCTTGTATTGGGAATATCTCCCTATTTATGTGTTTTATTTCATAGGATAAATATTCTCAATACAAGATTACAAGAGGTTATTGGAACAGTGTGAGCATGGGCTTTCCCTAACCGAAGCCGAACTCAAATTCTTCAAATTGGGTACTTGAGCTGCACCCGCAGCCTTTAGGGTCACATTAGACCATAGGTTATTTGTATGGGCTCTAAATTTTTGTTTAGTAGTTGTCTTCCGGGTTATGCAGCTTTAGCCCTAAAGACCAGGTTCTGTACGCTAAACCTCGTTAGTGGGGTTAATGTCTAGGGGTGCAAGTCGGACAGGTTCATATTAGGATCTTTGTCAAAATTTGAATGGGCGTGAATCAAATATCTAAGCCCAAAGCAGTGTAAAATGCTAACTTGGAGTCTTGGACCAACATGAATTGCAGTCCTACGGACCCATTAACCATTTGGGATTTCCTACTCACTTTTCCAACCCACTTTTTGGGTAGAGAGTGGGTAGGAAAAGTGAATAGGAAATCTGGGCTCACCCATTAACATTGCAAATTTTTCACTGACCACTCTGGGAAGGAATTCTTGCCCAAAGTGCACAACCTGTTGCCACCTGACCTGTTCTCCCCTTAAAAACTTTATGCCCCATCAACTAACAGCAGTAGTTATTGAAAATATTTTATTTACATTTTTATTTGAAATAATCCTTTTGCCTTCTCCTCTACCCAATCGGAAAATCCAGTGGTGGCCCAATGAGCTCCTTCCATTGTATCTACTTTATCTTTCAGAGATCATAAGCAGCACTTAGGGTTATCAATGGATCGGATATTGGTCCAATTCAATCTGATCCAATATGTACATCAGGTCTAGTCCAGTCCAATAAATATTTTGGAATGGACTAGCTCAATTCAATGTCTTACTGTCTTAGTAGACCATTTAACTGTTCAAATTGGTTTTAATTCAGAGTGCATTCAACCTAAACCTGATCTATTGACACCCTTACTCTTATTTTCTATCAATAGACTGGATATTGGTTGAACCCAACCCAATCTAATATAAATCCACCTGGCCTGGCCCATTGACACACCCCTACAATCAGTGACCATTATTATTCAGATCCTCCAATCCTCCAATGAGGATTTGAAGCCCCCTCCAGCAGACTTGAAGTGACAATGGCAGAACTTCCCGCCAAAATTATATCTGTTGAGCCTAACTCCTGGGCAAATTGAAGGGCAGCAAAAGCCGCTCGCCCTCGCTTCCATCTCCACCGGTGAACCCACTGGTTAATGTTCTTTTGGCTTGCTGTGATTAATGCTCATTGCATTTCACCATCTTCTCTTCCTTCCCCCAAACCTTTTTCTGTACGAATTCAACTGAAGAGAGAGAGCTGTTATAGCAGACCACTATGAATACAGTATTACATAAAAAATAGTAGACCAAGTAAAAAGGCAGAATTCCATTAGCTCGATGAAGAGTCCATTTCAACAGTATTACATAAAAAATCTGGAATAATAGACCAATACATTGATTCAACCAAAGCAACACATTTTGAATACATGTATCTGTGTTGGGTAAGTATTCATTCTACCTTGAATACAGATATCTGGTTCATTGGATTGGATCTTTTTCACATTATTGTTCTTTAACTTTTCACAAATATTGATAAGTATAGAAATCTGTTGTCAGGAATTGCTTACTCGAGCAATTAGTAGCTGGGTATGATTAACAATCCAATGGATTAATGTGGATCAGACTAGGTCCTGTATGATCTATTCGGCATTAACAGAGCCTTGTAAGAATAATATCTGACCTCCAATAGAAATTTCAACATATACATAACTGGATCTGGATCTATGACCGCTGGTATGCACATGAGGAAAATTGCAACATATATATTTGTGTCATTTCTATTGGCAGTTTGACCACAGGCATAGATGTCCTTTAAATTATTATTTGCATATCACGTGAAACATTGGTAATACAAATTTCCATAAATTTCTCAAAATTATACATTGTTTTAAATGTGATAATCCAATTTGCTTTAATAGAATAACATTAACACAATTCCAAAAAGGAATACAATCAATTCAGCTGATTACCCTTTCAAAGAAATTGGGAAAAGCAGCTCTTAACCTTTTCAGCTACAACCAAATTCAAACTTGATGGTGAGTAGAGTAGAACACAGCATGCAGGGAGAAAAAGTGAACAGGAATTAATGGTAATCAAGGTTTAAGGAAACAAAGAGGTGGAGGATTGTAGAGTAGCAGATGGAGAAGTTGAGTTCGTACAAAAAAAGGTTTGGGGGAAGGAAGAGAAGATGGGGAACTTGAGTTCGTATGGAAAAAAGTTGGGGGAAGCAAAGAGATGGGGAAGAGATGAAGAGTCGCACAATTATGGGATTTTCAACGTGTGGTTTACTGTTAAGGCCCAATGGTGGAATCTCTTAAGTAAACCAGACATGAGATGACCACCTGTGCAAAGAACAGGTGGGTTCGCTCATTGGGCCAACAGCAAAGTCCTTAGCTCTAGGTCTACAGCAAATCCGGACTCATCCATTGCAGGAACGAGATCTGCTCCTCACACACACAAGGGAGCCTCACATGCACATCCGCCATGCATTGGGAACATCTCCTGTGAATAATAACTTATAAGTACAGGATATGTTCCTAATGCATGGTACGATGTGCATGTGAGGCACGAGTGAGGCGCCCTATGTGAGTCACTAAATTGCATTGTATGATACTATAATTTGCCACAACTGCACTTTTGTGAATTCACATGGACTCCCCACAGTATATCCTAATCATGCATTGGGATCATCTCCCCATAATAAGTGATGAGGGCGGATTTGGCCCTCCAATGGCATTGTGACACCTGGCACACCATGCCAAATAAGTGCAGTCTCTTGACAACTAGACAGCTCGAGCTCGCCATTTATAGGCAACTCGCTACAGGCAGCTCGCCACAGGCAGCTCACCATGGGCAGCTCGCCACAGGCAGCTCACCATCTTACAGTCTGGCAACTTAAACAACTCAGCACTTCACAGGCGGCTCACCACTAGGTAGCTCGCCATCATTGCAACACACAGGCAGCTCGCCATCATTGCAACACATAGGCAGCCCGCCATCATGTAGCCTGGCACCTCAGAACAACACTTTGACAACAACTTGCCTTTGCTGAGTTGATGGTGTCCCACAAGGTGCAGCCTGGCACAAGCGCGACCTGGCACTGACACGAGCTGGCAGCCTAGCCCTGGCACAAGCTGGCAGCCTAGCCCAGGCATGACCTGGCCCTGGTACGAATTGGCAACCTGGCCATGGCATGACCTGGCCCTAGTACGAGTTGGCAGCCTGGCCCTAGCACGAGCTAGCAGCTTGGCCCGGGCGCGACTTGAACCTGGCACGAGCTGGTGGCCTGGCCCAAGCACCGACCTGGCGGCCTGACATAGGCGCCAACCTGACAGCCTCGAGTAACACACCTTCGTACCCCACATTTTACGGGATTGTGACATGTAACAGCTATATTAGCTCACCCACTCCCCGGTTCTAACGAGAAGGGACAGTTTTACCATTTGATGGCATTTCACCCACCTAACACGCAAGCTAGTCCTATCACAGTTGGGATCCAGGAACTGCTCCACCTAACCCATGAGGACTCTAGTATAAAAAGACCTCACCCCCCAGGGGCGAAGGTATGATGCAAAAAAGGGATGGGTAACCTCTGCTCTCTAGCTATCTCATTCTCTTATCATCTTCAAGCTCTCTACTACTATACTGCACTAACTTAGCCACCGAAGTGACCTCACCAGGTAAACACCCCCGGGTTCTCTGATTTAGTTCTCGCAGGTCCCTCAGCTCCCACCGCTTACAAAGATGAGCAGATCATCGCTAGTGGGGAGTACCAGTTCAGTTCCCGTCGTTACCGGTAGCCAAATCACCTCTTGCTGGTAGTAGTCGGGTTGCACTACACTAGGGAGCTCGTCACCAAGGTAGTTCATCTCCAGGCAGCTCATCAAGGTAGCTCACCTCCAGGCAACTCATCAAGGCAGTTCGCCACCAAGGAGCTCCACTTCAACCTCTGAGTCACAAGCCACTTGGGAGCATACGAGATGATGAGGCACTTAGCCAAACAATTTACACATCACGAAAAAATGATACGTGACCGGAACCGGTTACGTCATTTGGTGCCGTCTGTGGGAACACGCTACGAAAAGCCAAGTTCTCATCCTACAAAAGCTAAGTTCTTATCTTACAAAAAGCTAGTCCTCTTCTCCTAGAAAGCTAAGTCCTCACCTTTTTAGAAACCGAAGCTCTCGCTTTATAGTTTTCATTTTTTATGAACTCAAACACTATGCAGGGAGCTAACAGACTAAGTATCTCTACCAACCTTACTTTC
>NW_010729110.1:3678278-3692977 GCF_000365185.1 Nelumbo nucifera | reverse complement strand
GGGCACCGACCTGGCGGCCTGGCCCAGGCGCGAACTGACAAACTGAAAAGGCACCAACCTCATAAACAAGTAAGCAAGATCTAGCTCTCATATTACGATTTATAGCTCGCAGTCTACTATGAGAGTACTGACTTAGCCATCGGAGCGACATCATCGGGTTAGCCACCCCGAGTCCTCTAACATTTAGTTCCTTACAGGTCTCTAAGGAGCAACGAAACTCAGGAGCGGACTACGGATCCCTCCCAAAGCCTAAAGGCCACAAGAAGACCTAGTCGCCTCTACAGCATGGGAAAAAGTTCAGGAGCAGACTACGGGTCCCTCCCAAAAGCCTAAGGGCCACAAGAAGACCCAGTCGCCTCTACGGCATGGGCAAAAGTTCAGGAGCGGACTATGGGTCCCTCCCAAAGCCTAAGGACCACATTACTACTGAAAGACCCAGTCGCCTCTACAACGCCTCATGTGCAACACTACTGCTGAAATACCCAGTCGCCTCTACGGCATGGGAAACACTACTACTAAAAGACCCAGTCGCCTTTTCGGCTTGGGCGAAGTTCGGGAGTGGACTATGAGTCGCTCCCAAAGCCTAAGGGCCACAATACTGCTCAAGAGACAACCACCTCATCGGCATGGACAAAGTCAACAATAGTGGATTATAAGTCGCTCCCAAAGCCTAAGGGCTAAAGTACCAAACTGGTAGAGACCTCAGCACCTTACGGGTAGCTCTCTTCCAAGCAGCTCACAGAGCTTAAGAAACTGAACCAACACTTATGAGCTCGTTGACTTACGGGCCAAAAGGAGAAATCTACTCCCTTCGCCGAGTTACTTTCAGCTTGGGAGTGGGGGGCAAATGATGAGGGCGAATTTGGCCCTCCAATGACCTTGTGACACCTAGCATATCATGCCAACAAAGTGCAGCCTCTTGACAACTAGACAGCTCGAGCTCACCACTTACAGGCAGCTCGCTATAGGCAGCTCGCCACAGGCAGCTCGCCACCATGTTACGGTCTAACACAGGCTTAGCCTTGCCTACACTTGGCAGGCTTACGTTAAGGGACATCACCGTCATTTTTTGCCTGTAAGATTTTTGGGAGATTTGATGTTAACTTCAGGCAGACCACCAAAAGCTTAACGTACTCTTTGAGGAAGGGTGGTCAACCTCCTTGGGTGCCTAACCTTGGCACTCCTAGACCAACTTCCCATGCGGGGCGGCCCTGGTTAATGGCTAGCATGGCTTCCAGGGTTCCTCATGGGCGCACACTTGCCCATGGGGACAATGTATAGACCGGCACTACGCTACCGACACTCAAGGGAGGCTTGGCATGCAGGCCTGGCTCAAGCATGACCCTTCACCATGCTAGCCCCTTGCCCAAGCTGAGTGAGCTACCCCGTTTCCTCTAGCGCACGGGTGTGTTTCGGCCCAAGCGTTTGCCTATCAACATGGCACACAGGTGCCCATCATCATCGGCATATAGGAGACCCCTCACATCGGTGCCAAGTCACCTCATCGGCACACAGTCGCCTTGCATTATGGCCGTCCCCCTTTAGCACGTAAGCGACACCTTCCATGGACCGGTCTGAGCCAGCTGAGTGCCTCGGCCATGCGACTTGAGGTCATGATCTAGTGCTACTGACCTTGGTGGAGCCATCTCATCGGGCAACTCATAGCCTCCAAACACACAAAGGCTTGTC
Organism: Nelumbo nucifera; assembly: GCF_000365185.1. Next base: position 3,691,288 of record NW_010729110.1, on the reverse strand, counting down.
CTGGCCTACCTTGGCCTGGATGCCGCACAGGTTTCTTCTGCTGTAGAACTACCCCGGTGACAATTGGTATCAGAGTGAGCTAGCAATTGCCGTCACAGTTGTCCAAGCAGATTAGCCCAGAGCCAATTGAAGAGGTAATCCTGACAAGCAGCACATTGTGGGATGCGGTCCCTAGGCACTTCCACCCAGGATCGAGCAGAATTCAGATCAGGACTGGCAAGAGGCCATTCATTGTTCGTGTCCCCATTCCAATGACCCTAAAAACAGCTTCCCTTGCAGGGGCAGACGCATTGGTTGTTGTACTCATGCGGGGCAGACGCATGAGCCTTGATAGGAATGTGGGTACACTAGCCGTTGGAGCATGGTGGCCCTACACCGGCAATGCATCGGAGGACATGCTCAGTTCATTAGGTGGATCACTTGAAGCAACGAAAGCGCATTACAAGGCGAGTGCATGTTCAGCAACATCATGGGTAAAAGTTGCCACCACTCACATACAAAGCGGTCAGGTCTCCTTGAGGCAACAGAACAGTGGGGCCCCCTCGGAGTGAAGAGGTAGCCCGAGTCGGCGAGGCGAAGTGTAGTTTTGAGGGCCAAGAGAGCATAAGCCATGGCTAGGTTTGAGTAACCCGAATCGGCGAGGTGAAGTCTGCAGGCCAGCATGGTGAAAGGGTACCCAGGACACATTGCCAACATGAGGAGTAGACCTATCAACGTGTTCGGTAGCACCACCGAAAAGCTACCAAGAAGACGGTCAAGCCTTGAGGTAAGATGATAGATGGGGCAGACCTCCGCGAAGCACCACACACAATTTCTTTGAGGGCCCTTCTTTCATAGTTCAACGGCATAGCCATTGTGCGGTTTGAGTAACCTCAATACAAGGGGTGAAGTCCAGGCAGGCCGGCATGGTGAAATGGTTCCATCCCCATAAATGGACACCAACATAGGCAAGACTCGGGCTAGCCAGACGGGCCCTGGAACTGGCAAAGAGGTGGATGGCGCGGGACACAGATGCCCATTCACGTGAAGACCATTATTGAGGACGACATTGGGTTGAGTGGGGGAGCCTGTTACGGTCAGACACAGGCTTAGCCTTGCCTACGCTTGGTAGGCTTACGTTAAGGGACATCACTATCATTTTTCGCCTATAAGATTTTTGGGAGAATTGATATTATCTTCAAGCAGACCACCAAAAGCTTAACGTACTCTTTGAGAAGGGGTGGTCGACCTCCTTGGGTGCCTAACCTTGGCACTCCTAGACCAACTTCCCTTGCGGGGTGGCCCTGGTTAACGGCTAGCATGGCTACCAGGGTTCCTCATGGGTACACACTTGCCCATGGGGACAGTGCATGGACCGGCACTACGCTACCAACACTCAAGGGAGGCTTGGCAAGCGAGCCTGGCTCAAGCATGACCCTTCACCATGCCAGCCCCTTGCCCAAGCTGAGTTAGCTACCCCGTTGCCTCTAGCGCATGGGTGTGTTTCGGCCCAAGCGGTTTCCTATCAACATGGCACACAGGTGCCCATCATCATCGGCATATAGGAAACCCCTCACATCGGTGCCAAGTCACCTCATCGGCGCACAGTCGCCTTGCATTATGGTCGTCCCCCTTTAGCACGTAAGCAGCGTCTCCCATGGACCGGTCTGAGCCAGCCGAGTGCCCCAGCCATGCGACTTGAGGTCATGATCCAGTGCTACTGACCTTGGTGGAGCCATCTCATCGGGCAACTCCTAGCTTCCAAGCACACAAAGGCTTGTCCTGGCCTACCTTGGCCTCGACGCTGCACGGGTTTCTTCTGCTGTAGAACTACCCCCGTGACAACCATGCATCATGCATCTCGCCACAGGCAGCTCACCCTCTTATGGCATGGCAACTTAGACAACTCGGCACTTCATAGGAAGCTCGCCACTAGGCAGCTTGCCATCTTGTAGCCTAGCACCTTAGAACAACAAGGCAACAACCGGGACCACTTTGACAACAACTTGCCTTTGCTAAGTTGATGGTGTCCTACCAGGCGTGGCCTGGCACGAGCTGGTAGCCTGGCCCTGGCATGAGCTGGCAGCTTGGCCCTAGCGCGACCTAGCCCTGGCATGAGCTGGCAGCTTGGCCCTGGCGCGACCTAGCCCTAGCACGAGCTGGCGGCCTGACACAGGTGCCAACCTGACAACCTCGAGGAACACACCTTCGTACCCTGCATTTTATGGGATTGTGACTTGTAACAGCTATATTAGCTCACCCACTCCCTGGTTCTAACGAGAAGGGACAATTTTACCGTTTGATGGCATTTCACCCACCTAACATGCAAGTCAGTTCCATCACAGCTGGGATCCAGGAACTGCTCCACCTAACCCATGAGGACTCTAGTATATAAAGACCTCACCCCCCAGGGGCGAAGGTATGATGCAAAAAAGGGATGGGTAACCTCTGCTCTCTAGCTATCTCATTCTCCTATCATCTTCAAGCTCTCTACTACTATACTGCGCTAACTTAGCCACCGAAGTGACCTCACCAGGTAAACACCCCCGGGTTCTCTGATTTAGTTCTCGCAGGTCCCTCAGCTCCCGCCGCTTACAAAGATGAGCAGATCATCGCTAGTAGGGAGTACCAATTCAGTTCTCGTCGTTACCGGTAGCCAGATCACCTCTTGCTGGTAGCAGTCGGGTTGTACTACACTAGGGAGCTCGTCACCAAGGTAGTTCATCTCCAGGCAGCTCATCAAGGTAGCTCACCTCCAGGCAGTTCGCCACCAGGGAGCTCCACTTCAGCCTCTGAGTCACAGGCCACTTGGGAGCAGATGAGATGATGAGGTACTTAGCCAAAAAATTGACACATCACAAAAAAATGATACGTGACCAGAACCGGTTACGTCAAAAAGTATATAGGAGATGTTCCCAATGCACGAGAAGTGCATGTGGAACACATGTGGGGTGCGTTGTGGGAAGTTAATCTAAACTCCATTTTTGCTTAAAAAGGAAAATGTGACCCCCTCTTTTATGAGTTCAAATCAGTCCCCCACAAGATAGTTTCTCACAACATCCCATGGAACATCCCTGCCATATATTGAGAACATCTCCCGATGATAAGTACCAGAAATGATGAGGCATCATCTGAAGATGTTCTCAATACATGGCAGGAATGTGCCGTGGGACTTTGTGGGAAACTATCTTGTGGGGGGCTGATTTCAACTCCTCTTTTATGTAGCACATAAAAAAAAAAGTTAAAAAAGCATAATGCTTTTATAAGGGGTTTTCATCAATATGAATTGTATATCTTGTTGTGAATTACAAAAAACAAATTACTTCTTAAAACAAAAACATGAAACAAAGTGCTATTGGTTGTAAATGAGCTATTTGTTTCTAAAACTGAAACCCAAAATGATTTCTTGAATATATAGTTTGAAGATATAAATTTTCAGGAATCATACAATATCCGTACTCCATATTTGTTTTTGTTTTAAAACTCATAACTTTGATGTTTCAAAAACCTGAATTATTTTATGAAACAAAACCAATTTGTTTTTGCTTCTCAAAGAAAAAGCATAGTTCGAGAACATCTACACGTTTTTTGCTGATGTAGCAATTTAGGACAACAAATGAAAAAAAAAATCACTTTATAGAATACTCCAAGTTGCTAGAATGAGATAGCAATAAAGGTGATATTTGGTACCATTGCGGATTCTTCCAAATAGATTTCTCATAAACCATCGATTTCTGATATCATTCATTTTAGAAATTGATAATAAGTTTGTTTGGTAATGATTATTGGTAGTGATGGGAACTATCTCCCTTTTCCACGTCAAATGACATGTCATAAAAAAAGGAATCCTCTTGTAAAGAGGAATCATTGAAAATGGTGATTTCTCTTTTTAGGCCCAATTTTAATAATCATTTTCTAAGTGATTTGTCAATTTCTTAAAATCCACATGATAATGCGTGATCTGGAAACTCTTAACTAGAAGGTTGCCTGGACGTTGCTCACGTGGCAAGCTAGATCAAACTGCAAAACAGGAATCAGAGAGACTGGGGTGGATGGCTCAGTGAGATCGCTCTGATGCTTAAGTTAGTATTGTTGCTATGGTTGCAAGCTAAAACTTGAATGTTAGAGAGCTTGAATGTAAATAATCGTGCGTACCTCAGCCCTGAAAGAGTTGATGCCCTTATATAGCTGAGTTGTCGTGGGTTTCACGAAAAGGTTTCGGGATCTTCGGCCTGAGTAGATGAGATTCGTTTCCGCTTTAGACGAGGAGTAACGTATCAGTCAATGAAGTCTATCATTACCGCCCGATCCAGGAGGGGAGAGGATAAGGCCTACTATTACGCGGCATGATCCCGGGAGGTTCAAAGTCCACTGAGAATCTTTTGGAGTCGATTACGTGTAACTTTGGTTTCTGAGCCCCGAACTAGCTTAGGTCCCGAGGTGCCTCTATACCGAGGTGACTCTATGCCGAGGTGGCTTACCACCGAGGTGACCGAACACCCGAGCTCTGAAAACTACTGATTAGGCTCCTCTTGCTGAGTTGTCATCTTACTGGCAAATCGCGTTCACGTGACCTTTACTTACTAGGTCATGCCAAATTACCCCTCATCAATTGCCCCCCACTCCCAGTGCCAGGGATCCTGGCCCGGTGTGAGGAGTTCATGACAAGCCCAGGTTGATTTGGCACGAAGCTTAGGTGGTACGGAGGGTGGACCTTTGGTTAGAACTGTTCGACTGTTTGGCTCAACCAAGAAGTGAGCTAGATCGCGTATTAGGTATGCACGAACGTCAAGCCGATTATAAACTCCGTGGATGTCAAAATTTCCGCTCAACTGAGTTCAACCTTGGGTAGCGTGCAGCCGGTTTTCCTAGGAGTCGTTGAATCACGCAGATCTCAGTCGTTGATCTCCAAATATACTAGCTATAAATAGGGCCCAAAGGGTCCATTTTCTTCGCCACAAACCGTGAATCCAAAGTCCTTGGGGTTGCATTCAAGTATCCTACCTTGGTGTCAGCTAATCCCGGGTCCGGGGTCATCTTGGTTTCTTCAGTCTTCTTTTGGTGAGTTCGTCTTCCTTTGCTTTTGATTCCATTAGCATGTCTAGTCTTATCTTAGATAGCCTTTTAGATGGGAGCGGTGAGTCCATTGAGGCCGAGATGGGTACCTCGGCACAGACCGCGGACCCTCATCCTGCCGAGGTGGGCACTTCGGCAAAGGATGTGAACTCCAATCCGTCCGAGGCGGACTCTCCTCGGCAAGAGTGAAAAGCCTCTAGTAAGTCGGCCTCCACCACACACCGAGGTCGCTTGCCGGACAGCTTTGGCCCGTCTACAATGACAGTGGACAAGCTCTTATCTTTAGTAGCCTGGTACGAACTCCCTAATAACTTAGTATATAATATTCCCTTAGGCAACTTTCCTTGGGATCACGGTCATGACGAGATCGTGGTCTTCGAGGAGCAGCTCATAGTCGGGTGGCGTCCTCCACTCCACCCTTTCATAGTCGAATTCGTTAAGTTTTTTGACATTGCCATAGACCAGCTACATCCGAACTCCATCCACAACATCGTAGGTACCATTTCCCTTTTCCATGCTTACATCTGACCTTTAGACCTCGACATATTCTCTTCGATCCTTTCTGACGTAACCGGTTCCGGTCACGTATCATTTTTTCATGATGTGTCAATTTTTTGGCTAAGTACCTCATCATCTTGTCTGCTCCCAAGTGGCCTGTGACTCAAAGGCTGAAGTGGAGCTCCCTGGTGGCGAACTACCTTGATAAGCTGCCTGGAGGTCTTGATGAGCTGCCTGGAGATGAACTACCTTGGTGACGAGCTCCCTAGTGTAGTGCAACCCGACTGCTACCGGCAAGAGGTGATCTGGCTACCGGTAACGATGGGAACTGAACTGACTACTCCCTGCAAGCGATGATCTGCTCATCTTTGTAAGCAGCGGGAGCTGAGGGACCTGCGAAAACTAAATCAGAGAACCCGGGGGTGTTTACCCAGTGTGGTCACTCTGATGGCTAAGTTAGTGCAGTATAGTAGTAGAGAGCTTGAAGATGAAAAGAGAATGAGAGAGCTAGAGAGCAGAGTTTACCCATCCCTTTCTTGCATCATACCTTCGCCCCTGGGGGGTGAGGTCTTTATATACTAAAGTCCTCATGGGTTAGGTGGAGCAGTTCTTGGATCCCAGCTGTGATGGGACTGGCTTGCATGTTAGGTGGGTGAAATGCCATCAAATGGTAAAATTGTCCCTTCTCGTCAGAATCGGGGAGTGGGTGAGCTAATATAGCCGTTACAAGTCACAATCCCATAAAATGCGGGGTACGAAGGTGTGTTCCTCGAGGTTGTCAGGTTGGCGTCGGTGTCAGGCCGCCAGGTCGGTGCCTGGGCTAGGCCACCAGTTTGTGCCAGGGCCAGGTCACGCCAAGGCCAAGCTGCTAGCTCATGGCAGGGCCAGTTCACGCCAGGGCCAGGCTGCCAGCTCGTGCTAGGGCCAGGCTGCCACCTCGTGCCAGGGCTAGGCCGCGCCTAGTGGGACACCATCAATTTAGCAAAGGCAAGTTGTTGTCAAAGTGGTCCCGGGTGTCGCCTAGTTGTTTTGTGGTGCCAGGCTACAAGATGGCGAGCTGCCTCTGTGTTGCAATGATGGTGAGCTGCCTAGTGGAGAGCTGCCTGTGATGTGCCGAGTTGTCTAAGTTGCCAGGCCATAAGTGGGTGATCTGCCTGTGGCGAGCTGCCCGTGGCGAGCTGCCTGGTGGCGAGCTGCCTGTGTCGAGCTACCTGTAGCAAGCTACCTGTAAGTGGCGAGCTCGAGCTGTCTAGTTGTCAAGAGGCTGCACTTAGTTGGCATGATGTGCCAGGTGTCACAATGTCATTGGAGGGCCAAATCTGCCCTCATCATTTGCACCCCACTCCTGAGCTGAAAGTAACTCGGCGAAGGGAGTATATTTCTCCTTTTGGCCCGTAAGTTGACGAGCTTGTAAGTGTTGATTCAGTTTCTTAAGCTCTGTGAGCTGCTTAGAAGAGAGTTGCCCGTAAGGTGCTGAGATCTCTACCAGTTTGGTACCTTAGCCCTTAGGCTCTAGGAGCAACTTATAGTCCACTCTTGTTGACTTTATCCATGCCAATGAGGCGGCTAGCTCTTGAGCAGTATTGTGGCCCTTAGGCTTTGGGAGCGACTCATAATCCACTCTCGAACTTCGCCCATGCCAAAGAGGCGACTGGGTCTTTCAGCAGTTGGGTTTCCCATGCCGTAGAAGCGACTGTGTCTTTCAGCAATAATGTGGCCCTTAGGCTTTGGGAGGGACCCGTAGTCCACTCCTAAACTTTGACCCTGCCGTAAAGGCAACTGGGTCTTTCAGTAGTAATGTTGCCCATGCCGTAGAGGCGATTGGGTCTTTTAGCAGTAGTGTTTCCCATGAGGCATCGTAGAGGCGACTGGGTCTTTCAGCAGTAATGTGGCCCTTAGGCTTTGGGAGGGACCCAAACTCCACTCCTGAACTTTGCCCATGCCATAGAGGCGACTGGGTCTTTCAGTAGTAATGTTGCCCATGCCGTAAAGGCGACTAGGTCTTTCAGCTGTGGTTGCCCATGAGGCGTCGTAGAGGCGACTGGGTCTTTCAGCAATAATGTGGCCCTTAGGCTTTGGGAGGTACCCATAGTCCACTCCTGAACTTTGCCCATGCCGTAGAGGCGACTGGGTCTTCTTGTGGCCCTTAGGCTTTTGGGAGGGACCTGTAGTCCACTCCTGAACTTTTGCCCATGCCGTAGAGGTGACTGGGTCTTCTTGTGGCCCTTAGGCTTTGGGAGGGACCCGTAGTCCGCTCCTGAGTTTCGTTGCTCTTAGAGACCTATAAATCAGTACTCTCATAGTAGACTACGAGCTAGAAATCATAATCTAAGAGCTAGATCTTGCTTACTTGTTTCTGAAGCTGGTGCCTTTTCAGTTCATCAGTTCGTGCCTGGGCCAGGCCACCAGGTTGACGCCCGTCCCAAGTCGCGCCAGGTCGGCACATGTGCCAGGCTGCCAGGCCACCAGGTTGGCGCCCGTACCAGGTCACGCCAGGTCGGCGCATGTGCCAGGCTGCCAGGCCACCAGGTTGGCGCCCGTACCAGGTCGCGCCAAATCGGCGCATGTGCCAGGCTGCCAGGCCACGCGCAGGCCACGCCGCGCCGCACCAGGCCTCTGGGGGGTGCACCTTAGAGCTACTTAGTCTGTTAGCTCCCTGCACAGTGTTTGAGTTCATAAAAAATGGAAACTATAAAGCGAGAGTTTCAGTTTCTAAAAAGGTGAGGACTTAGCTTTCTGGGAGAAGAGGACTTAGCTTTTTGTAAGATAAGAAGTTAGCTTTTGTAGGATGAGAACTTGGCTTTTCGTAGCGTGTTCCCACAGACGGTGCCAAATGACGTAACCGGTTCCGGTCATGTATCATTTTTTCGTGATGTGTAAATTTTTTGGCTAAGTACCTCATCATCTTGTCTGCTCCCAAGTGGCCTGTGACTCAGAGGCTGAAGTGGAGCTCCCTGGTGGCAAACTGCCTTGATGAGTTGCCTGGAGGTGAGCTACCTTGATGAGCTGCCTGGAGATGAACTACCTTGGTGACGAGCTCCCTAGTGTAGTGCAACCCGACTGCTACCGACAATAGGTGATCTGGCTACCGGTAATGACGGGAACTGAACTAACTACTCCCTGCTGGCGATGATCTGCTCATCTTTGTAAGCGGCGGGAGCTGAGGGACCTACGAGAACAAAATCAAAGAAGCCAGGGGTGTTTACCCTGGTGAAGTCACTCTGATGGCTAAGTTAGCACAGTATAGTAGTAGAGAGCTTGAAGATGATAAGAGAATGAGAGAGCTAGAGAGCAAATGTTACCCATCCCATTTTTAAGTCATACCTTTGCCCCTGGGGGGTGAGGTCTTTATATACTGGAGTCCTCATGGGTTAGGTGGAGCAGTTCCTGGATCTCAGCTGTGATGGGACTGGCTTGCATGTTAGGTGGGTGAAATGCCATCGAATGGTAAAATTGTCCCTTCTCGTCAGAACCGGGGACTTTGTGAGCTAATATAGTCGTTACAAGTCACAATCCCGTAAAATGCGGTATACGGAGGTGTGTTCCTCGAGGTTGTCAGGTTGGCGCCTGTGTCAAGCCGCCAGGTCGGTGCCTAGGCCAGGCTGCCAGCTCGTGCCAGGGCCAAGTCGCGCCAGGGCGAAGCTGCCAGCTCGTGCCAGGGCCAGGCTGCCAGCTCGTGCCAAGGCCAGGATGCCAACTCGTGCCAGGTCGCGCCAGTGCCAGGCCGCACCTGGTGGGACACCATCAACTTAGTAAAGGCAAGTTGTTGTCAAAGTGTTCCCGGGTGTTGCCCAGTCGTTCCGAGGTGCCAGGCTACAAGATGGCAAGTTGCCTAGTGACGAGCTGCCTGTGTGTTGCAATGATGGCAAGCTGCCTAGTGGCGAGCTACCTGTGAAGTGTCAAGTTGTCTAAGTTGCCAGGCCATAAAAGGGTGAGCTGCTTGTGGCGAGCTGCCTGTAGCAAGATCTAGCTGTCTAGTTGTCAAGTGGCTGCACTTACTTGGCATGATGTGCTAGGTGTCACAATGTCATTGGAAGACCAAATCCGTCCTCATCACTTTCCATCAAGAAGAACTCAGCCTGTGTTCTACCCGAGCACGAGCGAAGTTATTATATGTCTCCTCGCCCCGGGTACAAGCTATTGCACGAGCTCCCAAACAAAATCCCGGCTTGGAAGAGATGCTACTTCGTAGTTCGTAACACTAAGGGGTGGTCGTTCCTGACTCACTAGAGGGCAGCCATCCAGGACCTCAGCGTTAGATTGGACCCAAAGACATGGAAGGAGGTCTGATCTTGGGCGAAGCTCAACTTGAAGTTCGAAAACTTCGTGACCTAGGAGAAGCTCATACAAGCTGGTCTAAGTTCTCCTGGTAGGTCGCTAGTTGTTGTACTTGTTTTCTTTGTTTTTACTTTGGTGTTGCATCTAACTTGGTTCATCATCTTTTTACAGTTGCCATGGCTGATATCCCCGCCAACGATCTCTTCGGGAGCATGCAGAAGGGGAAGAAGAACAATAGGGCCTCCAAGAAGGCTCGCCTCCACACCGAGACCACCACCTCCGATGTTGGCGCCTCCGTTCCCGAGCACCCACCAGTCACCGAATAGACTCCCATGATTGACTTGGTTGAGGAGGACCAAGGCAAGGCTACTCTGCCTCGCATGCCCGAGGAGACCACATCTTCTGAGCCCCAGCTTGCGCAGGCGACCACCACTTTGTCGAGTAGCGATACTTTTGCTCGAAGCATTTTGACTCCAAAGTTCGGCCTCCTCAAAAGCAAGGATGCGGTGTTCACCAAGGAGATCACTCGTTGGACTGACTAATTGGTCGCTTAGCTCGGTGCCAGAATGGCCACACACGACATGGTGGTGGGTATTCAATCTCTGGGTTAAATTATACTTAGATTTTTCTCCATACTTAGATTTTGGTTTTTCTTTTGGCAGGTGAACTCCTCAATCCATGCCCTGGCCTATCAGTCTAAGATGGACTTAAAGCGAGCTCTCGAAGCCGAGGAGTCCTCCCAAAGTGCCCACTCCGAGCTTAACTTAGCTCACAGCAAGATCAACCAGCTGAAGAATGATGCACGAGCCAAGAAGGAGCTTTTGATTCTACTGATGACAGAGAAGAAGGAGCCCAAAGTGTAGAAGAAGCAGCTAGAGGAGCATGAGGTGACTCTGAAGAGAGAGAACGAGAACCTCGAGGCGCTGGTGAAGGAGCGGACTGAAATTTTGCTCCAGGCGATGGAGGATGCCAAGGCTAAGGCTATCGAGGAATACAAGTCTTCGGCGGAGTACCGCGAGAAGTTGGTCAAGGTTGGGATAGCGGGCTACCGCAAGGGATTTAAGCTCAGCAGATGGTTGACTCGGCGTGAATTTCCCTACCTCGACCTTAGTGCCATCACAACGTTCAAGATCACCAAGGAGATGGCCGTCGAAGCCGCTAAGGACCCGGACTCCGAGGAGGAGAGCGACAACGACCTTCTCGACGATGAGACAGCGGGAGAGGGAGAGGGAGCTGATGCTGCCGAGGACCACATGGAGATGGATCCACTCGCCGACGCCTCTACTGGGGATGAAGAGCCCCGAACTGACTAATGCCTCTTTTCTTGGACCCCCTTTGTAAATACTTGATGTCTCGAGTCTCTGAGCTCGGCTAAATAGTTGTAAATTTTTTTTTTGTTACTATGTACCCGAAGTGCTTTATCAATGGAATACAAGTATTTTGCAAAACTCTTTATGTACGAAATTTTTCTAAGCATAGATTACTCCCGAACTGGCGAGCTAAACCAAATAGGAACAAAATTTTTCTAAGTGTAGATTACTCCTGAGCTGGCGAGCTTTACTCGGATAGGAATAATCTAATCGCTATTGTACGCCGGGGTGAACACACTATAGGGTACATACCCGACCTATCTGTGCCCGGGTTACTTCCCCCTGCCCATGCTAAAGCGACTGGGTTTTAAGCCCGTGCCGAAGAGGCGACCGGGTTACTTCTCCCTGCCAATGCCAAAGCGACCAGATCTTAAGCTATCTATGCCGAAGAGGCGAATAGAACTTCTCTGCCCATGCCGGGGAGGCGACTGGGTCTTATATCATGCTAATGTCTCTTGTCAGTTCAGCACCATAGTCCTTAGGATTCTGGGAGTGACTTAAGATCCTCTCTCTAGTTCTTCATCCATAGGATCAGCTTGGTGATCCTCTAGACTTAGTCGTTTTTGCTTGGGTTGAGGTTTACAAGTAGTATCTCCTCAAGTTGTCAATGTTCCAAGCTCGAGGTACCTATTTCCCTTTCATGGTCTCGAGCTCATAGGTTCCCTCTCCGAACATCCATCTCACCCGGTAAGGACCTTCTCGATTCGGACCGAGCTTACCCACGTCGGGCTCAGGTACCATTACCTTACGGAGGACCAGGTCGTCGACCCGAAATAGCCACTTCCTGACCTGAGCAATAGAATACTGAGCTACTCGCTACTGGTAAGCTGTCGTTCGAATGTGGGCCAAATCGCATACCTCCTCAACGAGGTCCAAGTTAGTTCTGAGCTTGTCATCATTTATCTCTTCATTGTAAGCTTCGATCCACAACGTTGGTACTTCAATCTCTGTTGGGATCACGACTTCCATCCCGTATGTGAGGTTGAAGGTTATCTCGTCGGTCGCGGTTTTGATGGTAGTCCGGTAGGCCCAAAAAACATTGGGTACCTCGTCCACCCACAACCCTTTAGCTCGCACAAGGCGAGCTTTCAGTCCACCCTGTTCATCTCTTTGGCCTGTCTGTTTGCTTGTGGATGTGCTACCGAAGTTAAATTTTGTTAAATCCCCATCTCGATGCACCAGTTCTAGAATTTGATATGATCAAGACTTTGGGCAACCCGAAACGGCACACGATGTTTTTCCAAAAGAAAACTTGCACATTCTGGGTTGTAATGCTTACCAATGGTTCAGCTTCCACCCACTTCGTGAAGTAGTCCACTGCCACAACCAAGAACTTCCTCTACCTGGTTGCCAGCAAAAATGGGTCGAGGATGTCAATTCCCCACTGCGCGAAGGGCCACGGGTTAGTAAGATACTTCAAATCGGCATCAGGTTGATGGAGGATGTTGGCGTGCCCCTGACATCTGTCGCATTTATTGACGAGCTCGAGTGCGCCTGCCTTCATTGTAGGCCAATAGTAGCCCTGCCTTAATGCTTTTTGGGTGAGGTCTCTACCTCCCGAGTGTCCTCCGCATAATCCTTCATGGATATCGCGAAGTACGAACTCAGCTTCTGAGGGTCGCAAGCAACGTAGGTAGGGGAGCGTGAAGGATCTCCTGTACAGCCATCCGTCTATAATGACGTACCAGGTTGATTGACGCTCTACCCTCCGAGCTGCATTGCATTCTGCAGGTAGGGTCCCATGGAGCAGATAATCAACGAGCAGGTCAATCCATCTCGATTTCGCTTGCAACACTAGAGCGACCTCTT
>NW_010729110.1:3628233-3678113 GCF_000365185.1 Nelumbo nucifera | reverse complement strand
AGGTCCTCTATGTACACAGTTCGCATGGTGTTGTCGCTAGTACTTATTAGTCGTGATAAGGCATCGGCCTCAGCGTTCTCAGACCTCGGAATTTGCCTGATGAAATAAGAGTTTAAGTCTGGTAGGATCTCCCTGACTTTGGTTAAGTAGGCTGCCATAACCGAGTCGTGTGCTTCGTAGTCGCCATTGACTTGGTTGACCACCAGTTGAGAATTTCTGCATACGATGAGTGCTTCATACTCAGTTTAGGGCAGCTACCCAGCTAGTTAATCATTGTACCTCTTTAATTTTCTAGGGTGGTCGCATTTCTAAGACACACTTACCCCGAAGTTACCAAAGAACTGGCCACGTTGGTTCACTATGTAACCGAGGAACTTGCCCGACGTTACCCCGAAGACACACTTATTTGGGTTTAACTTCATATTGTATTTCCTTAAAATTTGAAAAACAACATCTAAATCGTCAATTAAAGATCTAAAAAATCGGGTCTTCACGACCATGTCATCAACATAGCATTCCACTTTATTGCCAAAAGGTTCAAAAATTTTGTTTATAAGTCATTGGAAAGTCGCTTCAGCGTTTTTCAAACCAAAGGGCATAACTTTATAATGGTACAGCTTGAGTTCGATTACAGAAGCAATTTTATCTTGGTCAGCTGTATCCATCTTAATTTGGTTGTAGCCAGAGTAGGCATCCATGAAACTCAGCAACTCATGTCTTGAGGTCGCAATCCTTTGGGCAGTCTCTATTCAGGTCGGTGTAATCGATGCACATGCGCCACTTGCCATTGGCTTTCTTCACAAGCACGGGGTTGACGACCCAGCTCGGGTAATGGACCTCCTTGACGAAGTCTACGGTGAGGAGCTTTTCGACCTCCTCATCGATTACCCTTCATCACTCCGGGGTGAGGTTACGTTTTCTTTGTCTAATTGGCTTGACTAAAGGGTCTACATTAAGTTTATGAGTTATCAAAGTAGGGTCGATTCCGGTCATTTCTATCGCGGACCAGGAGAAAACATATAAATTATTAAGTAAGAAACTTACTAGCTGTGTCCGGAGTGGTTCGCTTATCAGTGCACCAATCTGGAGAGTCTTGGTCGGCTTGGTCTCAAAAACTGGTATGTAGGTTGTCTCTTCCATTGGGGCAGCTCGCTCCTCGGTGTAGTTTGTTGGTTGCTCCAGTTCGACGTCTTACCGCTAATTTTTCCTTTCCCTTGAGGGCAGCCATATAGCACTTACGGGATTCAAGCTTATCGCCTCGTATGACCTACTCCGTAATCCGTTGAAAACTTTATTGCGAGATAGTAAGTCAACACTATTGCACATAAAACATGTGTAATAGGCCGACCTATGATTGCGTTGTAGGGGGATGGAGTCGTGACCATCAAGAATGTGTGCTCAAACCATACAATATTGGGTCACGTGCATGCCTCCACTGGTACTATGAACCGACCTATAGGCCTAACTTCCTCTCTGCTGAATCCTACTAGTAGGGTATCTGCTGGTTTAAGATCACTCTATTGTAGTTGCAACTTGTCAAAGGTTCCTTTGAAGAAGAAATCGGCCGAATTGCCTGAGTCCACCAAGATCCACTTCACTTCGAAGTCATTGATGATCATCTTTACGACCAGGGTGTCATCATAAGGATACTAAATCCCACAGGCATCATCCTCGATAAAATAAATGGGTTCTTCGATCCGAGGTTGCTTGGGTGGGTTCTCTACCTCATGCTCCAGTTCTCGGACTGAAGTTTTTCCTGCTACTGCCTCATACTCTAGTGATCATATTGATCACCCCGCGGATCGGTCTATCTTCTGGTAGCGGGCGAGGTGGTTGCTCGTTCTGCCTGCTGCTCTCCAGGGCGTCTTTCTTCCGATCTCTCTATCAGTTCCCCTGTTCTTTCTCCTCGTGCAAAATGTATTTCTTCAAATACCCACACCGGATTAGTTCTTCGATCTCGTCGTGGAGGTTTCTGCAGTTCTCTGTGTTGTGACCGTGGTCCCAATGAAAGTGATAATAAACATTCGGTTCCTAGTCGTTGGGTCTCCCCGTAGCCTGGTTGGCCATCTGACGATGGGGGAGTCTTTAATGGCCATCAAGATCTGTCCTCGCTACAAATTAAGGGGAGCATAGTTGGTTCTCTCTACTAGCAGGGTCCTAGAACACCGACCCGACCTGTAACTTTGTGAGGGGGACTTACTCCTCGAGCTCGGGGACTTGCTCTTTTTCCTTTTCTGTTTGTTGCTCGTTCCTTCTTCCTCTCTCTTCCTCTTTTCATGACGCAACGTGACGCACTCAACCGGGCTAACTATACAAGCACCCGAACGATCGAGTCGCCTTTGGATTTGAAGCCTCGCAAAAAGAACTAGGCGTAGAGCCTTCGAAGAGAGAGAAGTGAATAAAGAAATTTTGTGTTATTAAAGCTCATAAACAGGAGTATTTATAATAGACATTGGTAGACTCGTCGAGTAAAATAATTAAGTAATTCAGACTTGTAAAACAAGTAGGAAACGTGACTTGTCATCCGATGTCAATGCCTTCGATTCCCACCGTCCGATGTCCACTACCATCCGAGGCCGGTTGGCATAAGGAGTCTGTCCTTCTAATCTTGAGCTGGCACTGGTTGGTTTGGTGGGTCCCGCGCTGGCCCTCCATCATTCTCCCCCACTTGGAAAGAACTCGACCTCGAGTCATGATGAAGATCAGCAACATTAAATGTTTTGGAAATACCCATGTAATCCGACAATTCCACTATGTAAGCGTTGTCATTGATCTTCTTAATAATCTTGTATGGGTCATACTTCTGAGGCTGTAGCTTGCTATGTTTCCCAACGGGTATGCGTTCCTTCCTTAAGAACACCATGACTTCATCACCGATGTCAAACACCTAGTACCTGTGATGTCTGTTAGCTGCAAGCTTATACTTTGCATTGGTCCTTTGAAGTTTCTACTATACTTCCTCCTGTACTGACTGGATCTGTCCGACTAACTGCTCTGCTGAAGTACTAAGGCCTGGTACCCTGGGCAGCTTCACCAAGTCCAACGCATGGTTGTAGGCAAACTCTTCTTGTAGAGCTATGAACTGCATTGTTGTAGGCAAACTCTTCTTGTGCTATGGCAAAGTCCCACTGCTTCGACCTTTCTTTGCAAATGCTCCGGATCAGGTTACCCAGAGTTTGATTTACCACTTTTGTCTGTCCATCAGTCTGCGGATGAGTTGTACTACTGAAATTCAAGGATGAGTCAAATAGCCTCCACAAGGTCATCCAGAAGTGACTTAAGAACCTCGTATCTCGATTCGACGTGATGGTCTTAGGCACCCCATGTAAATGGGCAATCTCCCTAAAGAATAGTTTGGCTGTCACTGTTGCATCCGCGGTCTTCTTGCATGGGAGGAAATGTGCCATCTTGGAAAACTGGTCAACAACCACAAACACGGAGTCCATGCTTCTTGGAGTCTTCGGTAAGCCTAGCACAAAATCCATAGACAAGTCTTCCCAAATCGCCGTACGAATAGGTAAAGGCATGTAAAGGCCGGTATTTTGGGTCTGTCTCTTAGTCGTCTGACATATATAGCACCTACTCACAATAGTGGTCACATCTCTTCTCAATTTAGGCCAATAGTAACGCCCCTTGACAGCCTCAATCATCTTGTCCCTCCAGAGGTGTCCTGCTAAGCCGCCTCCATGCAAATCCCTGATGATTTTCTCGTGGAGGGAGGTGCAAGGAATGCACAATTGGTTCCCCTTCATAAGAAAGCCATCATGTACGTAGAAATCACCCGTTGGTTGCCGATTCATGCATTTTTCCCAAACCTGCTTGAAGTCTTCATCCTGGGCATACATATCCTTCAAACATTCAAAGCCCACAATTTCGATACTAAGAGTCTTGATGAGGGCCACACGCCTGCTCAAAGCATCGGCCACTGTGTTCTGTTGCCTAGCCTTATACACAATTTTGTATGGGAATTTATCAATAAAAGCAGACCACCTTGCATGCAGATCACTCCTCAACTATTTCTGCTTACTTAAATACTTAAGAGCTTGATGGTCAGTGTAGAGGACAAATTCTTTAGCAATCAAATAGTGTTCCCAGGTCTTTAATGCTCTTACAACAGCATAAAATTCTTTATCATAAGTGGACCATTTCTTCCTGGATTCACATAGCTTTTTACTGGATAAGGCAATTGGTTTCTTTTCTTGTGATAACACAGCCCCTATGCCGACTCCACTAGCATCACACTCTACCTCAAATAATTTGTCAAAGCTTGGCAGTGCTAAGACAGGAGCGGTGCACAACTTCTCTTTTATGAGAGCAAAACTTTGCTCTTGTTCTTCTCCCCATTGAATCTTACCCTTTTTCAAACACTCAGTGATAGGAGCTACAATGCTACTAAAGTGTTTGATAAACCGCCTATAGAAAGTTGCTAACCCATGAAAACGCCTTAAGTCTGTGACATTCATTGGGGTTGGCCATTCCCTAATGGCTCACACCTTCTCCTCATCCACCTTAATTCCGTCCTTACTTATTATGAACCCTAAGAACAACAAACTATCGCTCATAAAAGTACACTTCTTTAGATTAGCATATAGTTTGTTCTCCCTTAATGAACTCAATACTTCTCGGATATGTCTTATGTGCTCATCGACAAACTTGCTGTAAATCAAGATATCATCACAATATACCACAACAAATTTACCAATGAAAGGGCGTAATACCTAATTCATCAGTCTCATGAAGGTGTCGGGTGCGTTAGTTAGTCCAAAAGGCATGACTAACCATTCGAACAATCCATCTCTGGTTTTGAAAGTTGTCTTCCACTCATCTCCGGGACGGATTCTGATCTGATGATAACCACTCTTGAGATCGATCTTGGAAAAGACCACAACCCTATCAAGTTGATCAAGCATGTCATCCAGCCTAGGAGTGGGAAACTTGTAGCCAACAGTGATTTTGTTGATTGCTCTGCTATCGACACACATCCTCCAACCCCCATCTTTCTTCGGTCTTAATAATGTCAGTACTGCGCATGCACTCATGCTGACTTGGATGTGCCCCTTTCTCAATAGTTCGTCTACCTTCTCTCATAAAATCTTGTTCTCTTTAGGACTCATTCTGTAGTGTGGCAGATTAGGTAGGCTAGCACCAGGAACAAAATCAATGTGATGCTGGATGTCTCGCATGGGTGGGAGCTCATTAGGTAACTCATCAAGAACTACGTCATGAAACTTGTCGAGTAGTCTTTGCACTTCCACTGGAGTTTTGTTCTCCCCTAGTGATTCACTCATACTTTCCCCCTTTATCACCTATAAGTGGACCTCACGGGTATCCTTACATTCTCTTACAAATTCAGAGTGGCGGTGTGTTATGGTAAGAAAATTCCTCTCTTCTACCTTTGAAGCCTTGGTTGGGTTCTTTTCTGCCATGGGTAATAGTGTATAGCGCACACCCCCTTTCTCGACCTGGTATGTGTTCTTTCTATCTAGCTGTTTGGCATCTGCATCAAACTGTCAAGGCCTACCAAGCAAAATATGGCAAGCATCCATATCCACAATATCACAATAAACCTCATCAGCATACTTACCAATAGATAATGAAACCTTACAGCGCTCCTCCACGCGTACGCCCTGACTTCCTTGATCCAACCAATCGTGTAAGGGTTCGGATGTCTCTCAGGAATTAGTTGCAGCTTTCGTACCACATCCCTGCCGATAATATTTTCCTGACTGCCGCTATCAATAATTAATTCAAATAACTAATCCTATACCATACACCTAGTGTGAAACAGCTGGTGTCGTTGTGTGGTATCTTTGCTTCTTTGAGATAGCATTAGCTTCCTCACAACGCACGTGTACTCTTCATGATCATAGGTACCTTTTTCGTCCTCTCCATTGGATCCACAATATACTTCATCGTCACCAACTTCTTCCTCATCCCTCTCCACCATGTTAACTGCCTTTCTTCTGGGACAGTCACTAGACCTATGCCCAACTTCATTGCACTTGAAGCACTTAAAAGGAGCAGGTTTTGCATAGGGATTAACAGTTTTATGAGGGTTTGAAGTATTACCTCGAGTCTTTCCTCCTACGGCAGTCTTACTGGCGTTAGCTACACTCGGCGGGTGGAAGGGTGGTGCTCCTTGGGTTGGTTTGGCCTTGTCAACTGTTGTCGGCCTGTTGTCGCTCCCACTATACCGTCGATAGTTATCGGCTCGGGTCCTCTCTTGGAACATTAACTCAGCCTTTAGAGATAAGTTCCTTGCTTCCTACACACTCAAAACCATCTGGACGCCAATCTTGTCTTGGATAGCAAGTCTCAAACCACTCAAATAACGGGTTGCCTGTTGATTGTCACTTTCTGATAACTGGTTCCGTTCAGCCAATCTCAGAAATTCTGAGGTGTACTCATTCACGCTTCCTGTTCCCTGCGCACACCATTGATATGACTCAAACATATACTGCTCATAATCAGGAGGTAAAAACTTACCTCGTATTAATTGCTTCATACGCCTCCATGTTCGAACTGTACCTCTTCCTTCTCTGATTCGAGTCTCCTTCATTCGTTCCCACCAGACAGATGCTCCTCCCTTCAATCGAAAAACTACTAATTTCACCCTTCTTTCTTTTGGGATCTCCATGTACTCGAAGAAACGATCGACCTCGGTGATCAAATCTAGAAGAACCTCTATATCCAGATCTCCACTAAAAGTAGGAATATCCACCTTGAGTTTAAATTCATCATTATTCCGACGGTTATTAAAAGTGTCGGGATTTCGACAATTCCTACCGGTTCTGCCATCACCGAGAATAACTGGAGCAACGCCGAATTCTAGCTCGTCGTCGCTATCATCATCAAGAATAGGGTTCCTGGGTATAGGATCGATGATCGGCCTACCATGGTTGTCTCCTCCGGCTTGGTGCAATGCGTGATCCCTATTCCTTGGAACATCCTCTCGTAACAAAGTCCGTAGTTGTCCAACGATCTCTGCCAACTGTTGCTCAATGTTACGAGTGGCTATGCGCTGCTCTTCGATTGCTCTCCAAACAGCTTGTAACCCCTGATCTCCGTCACGGGGTTGGTTGCAACTGCTACCGTCTTGATTGGCCATCTGACTGGGCAAACTCCCGCTCTGATACCACCTGACGCAGCGTGACGCACTCGATCGGGCTAACTATACAAGCACCCGGACAATCGAGTTCGCTTCGGACTTGAAGCCTCGCAAAATGAACTAGGCGTAGAGCCTTCGAAGAGAGAGAAGTGAATAAAGAAGTTATGTGTGTTATTAAAGCTCATAAGTGGGAGTATTTATAATAGACATTGGTAGACTCGTAGAGTAAAATAATTAAGTAATTCAGACTTATAAAACAAGTAGGAAACGTGACTTGTCGTCCGATGTCAATGCCTTCGATGCCCACCATCCGATGTCCACTACCATCCGAGGCCGGTTGGCATAAGGAGTCTGTTCTTCTAATCTTGAGCTGGCGCCGGTTGGTTTGGTGGGTCTCGCGCTGGCCCTCCATCATTTCACCTTGCTGGTTGTTGGTCTTCTAGTTTATTTCCTTTTCTGTGCTGATGAACTGATCGGCCAGCCTAAGGAACTCGGTGATGCTCTTCGGCTTGTTTGCCACAACGTGCCACTTGAACTCCTTATGAGTAATTCCTTTACATGCTGCAGTGAGACATACTGTTGGATCAAGGTCTGGTATCTACAGGCATGTCTCATTGAAGTGCTTGATGTAGCTTCAAATTGATTCCCCTTGCCTCTGCACCACGTTCAAAAGGCTCTCCTACGAATTCGGGCACTTCTTACTAGTGATGAAGTGGGCCATAAACATGTCTTTGAACTGCGCCTAGCTTCTAATGGAACCCGACGCAAGGTTTCTATACCAGGTCCGAACTACTCCTCTGAATGTGATGGAGAAAGCCATGCACAGGCAAGCCTTGTCGGCCCCGGCGAGATGCATCTTGGACGGGAATGCGTCTACATGGTCGTTGGGGTCAAAAGACCATCATACTTGTCTAGTAGCAGTACCTTGAAATCTTTCGGCATCGATGCCGCCAGGAGCTCAAGTGACAGGGGGGATGGCCAGCTCAACAGAGCAGGCATCGTTCTCATGGCCACCGAGCTTACCTCCTCTCTTTCTCAGCCTTGGTCTACTGGATGGCTGGGCTTTGCTGGTGGACTGTTCCTTGCTGAGGAACGGCGAGTCTTGCGATGTCACCGCTGCTGCTTCTTTGGTGGTGCAACGTTTGTACTGTCAGCCTCAGTGTTGTCAGGTATCTTGATCTTGCTCCGAATGGTGGGGTGAGGTGGTTCAAGGGTTCTTCTCGCCACTTCTTCTTCGCCATGTGTCTAGTGCTGGTTGTCACGGGGAACCAAGGGGTCTCCTCTCGAGCCCACACCTCGGGCCCCGAGCTGACGATATACATTATCTTGACACAGGAACTACTGACTATGCCTCTTGAGCTGGCTGGGTTCGGGCCTATCCTTCGAGTTATCTCTTCGGGAAGTAGGGGAGTATGCTGATCGCCTACACCCCGTGGTGGGGTCCATCCCGAGGGAGGGATCGGTACTTGCGAAGTTCTCTCACCGCGGGGAGGAAACTGGCAGACGTTCTAATGAGCCCGATGCTGGTTCTGGTTTTGAGTCTGCCCTTGATGTTGATTTGTCGGCTAGTTCAGTTGTAGTGGTGGGAATTGCTACTAGTAGTGTTGATAGAAATAGTATTGCCGAAACTGTTGGAATTGGTGGATCTGCTTCATTTAAATCTGCTTCATCCGAACACTTTGGACGATGTCATTAAACTAGGAGTGCCCGACCCCAGGGGGAATCACGGAAGGCTTCGAGAATGTGGCGCTCACTTGGGGGAGCGGGACACTCACCTATTGGGTAGTGTGCAGCACGGACAATGATGGAACCTCGGAGACAGTCAGGGGGATGGTGAACTGGCCAATGGTCACCAAGGAACCCTGAGGAGTGACTGTTTGCTGCTCTTGCCTGCTAGTGATGTTCATGTCGCTCTTTCCATTGTGGCTGGAAGATGCCATTGAGGTTAAGATTGGACTGAGATTGTAATTAGGATTGGGATGACCTTTCAATTTTCCCATAGATGGCGCCAATTGATGTTGCACAATTTGGAAGCTCCTATCTGGAAGGTTGCCTGGACGTTGCTCACGTGGCGAGCTGGTTTAAACTGCAAAACAGGGATCAGAGAGACCAGGGTGGATGACTCGGTGAGGTCGCTCCGATGCTTAAGTTAGTATTGTTTCTCTAGTTGCGAGCCAAAAACTTGAATGTTCGGCCTGAGTAGATGAGATTCGTTTCCACTTAAGACGGGGAGTAATGTATCAGTCAATGAAGTCTATCATTACCCCCAATCCGGGCGGAGAGACGATAAGGCCTGCCATTACGCGGCGTGATCCCAGGAGGTTCAGAGTCTGCTAAGAAGCTTCTAAAGTCGATTACGTGTCACTTCGGTTCCTGGGCCCCGAATTGGCTTAGGTGTCGAGGTGCCTCTATACCGAGGTGACTCTACCGAGGTGGCTTTGTACCGAGGTGACTGAACACTCGAGCTCTGAAAACTGCTGACTAGGCCCCTCTTGCTAAGTTGTCATCATACTGGCAGATCACGTCCACGTGACCTTTACTTACTAGATGGTGCTAAATTACCCCTCATCACCACCCAACCAAACAGCAATTTCATCATCAATTTTTGAATTGCTGATGTGGTGCCGATTTTTGAAAAATCAGCAATGGTACTAGACATCACCAAAATCTTTTTCGGTGCCACATCAAAGTCACATTAGAGATTCTAAAATATACACATTGCAATGTTTTGTTTGGGTAGCCATTTTCTAAGAAAATGACAAAAAAAATTGGCCTAATTTGAGAAATATCATTTTTGACATTTTTTCTTTCTCAAAATGTTATAAGGTATAATTGCTGATGTGGCATCATTTTTTTTTCAAAAAACGACAATGGAACCAGAAGCCTATAAACATTGTGAGAAAACTATGGAACCAAACACCATCTTTAAATAATAAAAGCAATATGACTCAGAAATCCTTATTAACATTGTGTTTACCAAACAGGATTTTAATTGTTGGGTGTTGCATTGCTAGTTATGGTGTAAATGCTTGAATGTGATGGACAATGGCTTGTTCTTTAATTTTTTAAGTAAATGACCAAAGTTAAAGCCTCTCAAGCCATTGCATGAAACCAAGATCAATTCATTGGTTCTCTTATTACATCGGCCAATTGTGGGTGTCAATGAATCAACTTTGGATTGGACCCCGTCCAAACCAAAATCAATGTGGAGAGATTGAACACACTAATAAGACTTTGAATTGGACCAGTCTAGACTTTAATTATCCAAAGTATTTATCGAATTGGATTAGACCTAGCCCATCTGTAATGAATTTATATTGGATTGTGTTGGATTGAGCCAATATTTAGTCCATTGATAGAAGATAAAAAAATAGGTGTCAATGGACCAGGCTTTAGTTAGAATTAATCTAAATTAAAACAAATTTGAACAAATTGGTAGTCTAGGCACTGAATTGGACCGGTTCAAAATATTCATTGGATCAGATTGGACCTGGTCCATTTGTAATGGGTTCACATTGGACTGGATTAGATTGGACCAAATCCAATCCAATTGACACCCCTACGGCCAATCAACTGATTTTGGTAATATATTTTTATGAGTTCCAGTTTTTAGGGTAAACCGAACCGAATGGGGGATTGATCATGGTTTAACCGGTAAAGTATGGTTTTCTAATATAACTGCAGCCATGTCTAACACCCTCTTAGGGGGTATTCTCCAATTGTTTAAGCTTCCAACTTCTAAGGAATCCCCTATACTCATTAGGGGTGTCAACGGTATTTGAAAATCTAATTTCAAATTCAAGATTCGACATAATTGAATCTGATGAGGGATTATTCCAGCTAAGAGCTTCCAGATCGTACATCATCAGAATCAAATTCGAATAATTTGAATATCTAATTGGTCGAATTCGGATGTCCTATCTATACCAAATATTTAATCGGATTTAAGTTCTGATATGACATGATTTGATTCGATAAATATCTGAATTTGACCGATTATTTAATTCTTATATATAATATATAAAATATTTAAATGTTTATATAGCTTATATATTTATATACTTTATATAAATAAAATATTTATTTTATATATTTATTAATTACCTAAAATAATTAATTGGTCAAATTCAAATCGAATAGAATATTCAAATATTTAATCGAATTCGATTTTATATGAAGGACAAAACAGGTCATTTTAAAATTTTTGTGAGGACATTTATGTCTTTCACATAGGTCTGAAACATGTCTGACTGTAAGGACTTGGTTCGCCTCTTATCAATTAAGATTTGAATTTGGGTTTCAGATCTGCTAATCAGAGGGTAACCCAAACTAAGGTGGTGTCTGAAAAGCAACATTTTCAAACTTGAGAGGTTTGAAAAGTGTTATCAAATGCCACCTTAGTTAATTTCATCTATGCAAAAAAAAAATCAATAAAAAAAAGAAATCCATTAAAAAAAGAAATGAGAAAAATAACAAACTTGAGATACTATATTTAAAATAACTAGAAAAACAAAATCTCATATCCAAGAAAAACTAAGAAGTTGATTGGACCTTTTTGCATTTTTACTCTTTTTATTTATTTGTCCCATATTTCTTGAAGTGCTTCTTCCATATATCTTGAACTATAAAAATGTATAAAATATTTTTTTTGCATAAATCACTCGGGATGAACCGGAGACAAATCATACACACCCGACTGAACTATACCTATTAAGGTTGAACACATTAGTGCTCACTGTGGACCCATCTGAGACCCAGCTGTACTTAACACTCGTGTGTTCAACCCTGATAAAGTCGGGTGTGTATGTTTTTGTCTCCGACTAATTCACTCCCAAATAATCATTGATACTTGGCTTTAATCATATTAAGCTAAGCATCAAGCCTCATTCTAACAAATTGTGAGGCTTAAGCTTTTAGGTAAATTAAAGCAATGATCTCTGCCCGCCTAACAAGATTGGAAACAGGTTGAAATTTGAAAATCCGACCCATCAATGAGCGGAGAAGACCGATGATCCTGATTTCTCCGGCGGTTGATCCTTCGGCGGCATTAGATCTAGCGAGACTACCACCGACGACTGTGCCACATCAGATTTCCCTCCTACCGGCAAAGATTAACTCTGGAGAGAAGCCCATGCATCAACGTCCACCGGCGCTGGAAGCCTCTGCAAAAACCTTTCCCCTGCCTCTCTCCTTACCCTGTGCAGCAGAACCTGCCACTTCCTCCCATTTCTTCTTTTATGTCGGTTCCAAAAAAGTTTAGCAAAAACCACAGATGCTCCACGACCGAGTAGAAACCCTTCACTATTTCCCAGAACAAACCTCGGCGTCAAAACAGGGTGCGGTTGTTCCGATCCCGCGAAAGTAGGTGATTGTGGGTTCAAATTCCGGCCATTTGCTATAGTTCTTGATGGTGTGCGATCTGGTCACTCCTAGATGGAAATGGCTGCGCTCCTAGCTAGTGACGGACGAGAGATACTTGTGAGGAAGAAGATGAAGGAACCCGGGGGCCTCACCCGGCGGGAACACTCCGATGGTTAAGTTAGTAGCCGGATTGAAAGCTGGGAGAGAAAGAGAGAGAAAGAGAGGGAGAGAGAGAGAGAGAGTTGCAGTGAAATTAAAGAGCTAGAGTGATGATCACGCAATACCTTTGCCCCTGAGGGTCGGGGTCCTTATATACTAGTATCCAGACATGTCAGGTGCAACCGCCTCAGAATCTCTGTTGCAGCGATCTGTTGTCAAATAACGGCTTGGAGTTGTTGGCCGTTATTTGTCAGGGCTGAGCTGGCGAGCAAAGGTGATCACTGGAGTGTACGGTTCTACCAGACAAGAAACAACCTCCAGGGTTGGCAGGCACAACGCCGCCAGGCGAGAGACGTGGGTGCAATCTCCAGGTTTGGCAGGTACGGTTGTCAGGCAGAAAACCCCTTGCGATACGCCGAGCTGCTCTGCAGCGAGCTACCTTACACCGAGCTATTGGTGATGCGCCGATGTGCTTCTACCCGAGGCAGGTCTCCGAGGTAGACTACTTGGGTTTGGACAGGAGCGAGCTTATTCTAGTTAGGGAGCTAACGAGCTTAACCCGAAGTGTCTTCAGTTTGGGATGCTCCCTACTTGGGAGGGTCTTGGCTCAGGGTGCTCCCTATTTGGGAGAGTCTTAGCCCGGGGTAACGGAGTATTATCTTGTAGCGAGATGCCATTCATGGTGAGCTATCAGGCTGGATTATAGCAAGCTCGTTATACTGAGTTGGAGCGAGCTCATTACGTTGAGTTGTCACTTATGTCGAATCACGTCCACGTGTCCCCTCATTATGAGGACGGGTCAAATCACCCTTCATCAGTTCTACTGCAATCCTCAAAAGTCAAAATAGTTTATGTAGGAAAATGGTTTGATTTGGTTGGAGAGTTTCTCAAACTGTAATTTATTGAGATATTCTTCAAACCGAACTGTGAATACCTCTATAATTTTCATCCTCGTCAATAGGTTAATAGGGGCCTCGATCCCTGCCCTGATCCTCACTAATATATATATATAGTTGAATTTGTTTGAATCTTAAATTTTAATTATTTTATTTTATTTTTCAATAAAATAAAAAATAAAAATAAAATAGTTAATATTATAAAAAATTATAGGGAGTAGAGATCTCTACGGGGACGATGATAACCTTGTCCCCGTTGGTAGGAATGGGACGGGGACGGGAATGGGGATAACCTTGTCCCATTATTGGGGACGGGGATGGGAGAGGCTCCCCTTTCCCGCCCTACCCCGTTGCTATTCCTAATGTCTCTTTACTTTTCCCTTCTTTTTCCTACCTTTTCTTTCAAACCAAATACAGATTTAGCGTTTAACCACAAGAAAAGCTTACAGCCAAGTCAGTCGCAGATTTTCCTGAGCCCCCATTCTAATTTTTAAATTCTGCACTGAGGTTCTTTAGAGTTGGGCCAAAATTCTGCACTTGGGTTCCAGAGATTATACCGGCCTGGTCCAGTGTGTAAATAAAAATTAGAAAAGTGAATTAATATCCATTTGATCAAATTGGATGCATTCCAGAGGAAAAAAAAATCAAATTTTCGATAAATAATATCAAGTCACCAAAGGAAAGCATGTTTATTAAACTTGAAATTCAGAAACATTTCCAATTTCATGTTTTGGTAACAAAAAAATACATTGCATATCCAAACCAAGAACATGTCTTTTGTTTTTTTTGGTTCAATGATAATCAATGTTTTTAACTCACTATAGTTAAGTACAATTATGGTTTTTGAACTGTCATTGATCCAGACAATCGGATCATTCGGCCCAGGAACTGTTTAGGCAACCGGTTCCATTTTACCGAAACCCGGTCCCTAGTAAAAAAATGTTGAACCAGTCAATGACTCATTGACCTGGGTGGTCAAACTGTTAACCCATTCAACACTTTTTGGCCATTTTTTATTTTTTTTTAATTTTTTTGGTTAGAACAGGCCATCCATTTGAACCGGGTGGTTGAATCGTTGACTCATAAACCAATGACTAAAACGATTCCGTTTCGGGGTATTTTTTAAAAGTATGAGTAAAACACCGAAGTTCAGAGCTAATAGGCGTGTGAAAACCGTTTGTTTAACCTGGTCCAAACAGTCAGCATTCCTCTTCTGCCTTTCATGGTAAGGTAAGCGCGAAATTAAACATTGTTGTTGCAGCTACGCAGACACGCAAGGGGGGCTGGGAACAATGCAATTCAATACCACGATCCACACGTAGGTCAATTATGTTAAAGATTAATGTAGAAACTATTTACTGTTGAGTTAGTCAAATAATGACTTGGTCTTTTTCAGTTGAACTGTATTTGCTATTGTTTAGGAGAATGACTTAGTCTTTTCAGTTGGGCTGTATTTGCTATTGTTTAGGAGTCATATTAGAGGTGTTTGGTACTAGAATCTCTGATAGTTTGTTATGTTTTCTTGCTATTTAACCTTTCTGCTAATTTCGTTACCTTGTTACTGTTCTTTTCATTGTGTTAGCCATCCTTTATTTTTTAACATCTGGTATCAGAGCTATTTCAATCCAGATGGCCAATAATCACATTGGAGTGAACCCATCACAACCTTCAATTCCGATTTTCCAAGGGAGTAATTATGATGTGTGGAGTACCAAGATGAAGACCTTGTTTTTATCCCAAGAACTATGGGATTTAGTGGAGAAGGGCTATACTAAAGACGGAGTGGCAGCTGATGCTCTCAGAGACCTCCGAAAGAAGGATGCCATTGCTTTATTCTTCATCCAACAAGCTGTGGATGACGTGATTTTCCGACGCATATCTGCTGCAACAAGGTCCAAAGAAGCCTGGGATAGACTGTATACAGCGTATCAAGGCACTGCAAAAGTGGTAACTGTTAAACTTCAAACTCTTCGTAGAAAATTTGAAAGTTTGCTTATGAAAGATGGAGATGTTTTGTCTGATTATATTTCCAACGTGATTGATGTTGTGAATCAAATTAGAAAGTATGGTGAATATTTGAGTGAGCAAAAAGTGGTTGAGAAAATTCTTAGGAGTTTGCCTAAGAAATATGATCATGTTGTGGCTGCAATAGAAGAATCAAAAGACTTGAGTGTGTTAACTCTTGATGAGTTGCAGGGTTCTCTTTTCTCTCATGAAGATAGGATGAAGAGATATGATGATGTTTCTGTTGAGAATGCTTTTTACAGTAAGATGCAGCTCTCACAAGGTGAACCAAGAAGTCAGAGCAACTCTAAGTCGCATGGTGGTTCTTCGTCACGAGGAAGAAGAGGAGGCAGAAGCAGTGGTCGTTCCAATGAGTACGATCAAGGTTCAAGAAACTATGATAAAGGTGAGAATCAAAGCCCTAAACAGTGTTACTACTGTAAGAGATATGGCCATATAGAGAAATTTTGCTGGCGTAAGGAGCAGCATGCCAATCTAGCCCAGGAGAAAGGGGAAGATGATACCGAAAGTCTGTTTCTTGCATGTTTCTCTGCCAAAGAATGTTCTCCAAAAACTTGGTACATCGACAGCGGCTGCAGCAATCACATGACAAGTGATTTACATCTTTTCACCGATTTAGATGAATCTGTGACTAGCTAGATCACAATGGGTGATGGAACGGTACGTGAGGCACAAGGAAGAGGTACTGTGATGTTGAACTCTCTTGGATTGAAATACATTCAGAATGTTCTGTATGTTCCTCATCTGAATTCAAATTTGTTGAGTGTTGGGCAATTTATATTGGATGGGTATTCTCTTGTCTTTGAAGATTCCATTTGTTTTGTGTATATAGACAAATCGAAAACGCAGTTGGTAGTTGAAGTACCCATGTCAAAAAACAAAATTTTTCCCTACATTCTCACCTCTACTGATCAGCATGCTTTGAAAGCAATTGTGAGTGACGAAACCTGGGTTTGGCATTATAGATATGGGCATCTTAATTTCAGAAGTTTGGCTCTTATGTATGAACAGAATTTTGTTGATGGTTTGCCTGTAATTAAAACTGTTGATGATGTCTGTGAGAGTTGTGTAGTTGGAAAGCAGCATCGTGATTCTTTCCCGACAGGCAAAGCAAGAAGAGCTTCCAAACCTGCAAACTGATTCATGCGGATGTTTGTGGGCCCATGACAAACAGCAGGTATTTTCTAGTCTTTGTTGATGATTTTAGCCAAATGACGTGGGTATATTTTTTGAAAGAAAAATCAGAAGCTTTTTCGGTGTTCAAGAAGTTTAAGGCCTATATCGAAAAGCAAAGTGAGCAACAACTGAAAGTCTTGAGGATAGATCGTGGTGGAGAATTTCTATCAGGAGAATTTGATAGTTTTTGTGAAAAGTTTGGCATCGAGAGACAATTAACAGCTAGTTACACTCCACAGCAAAATGGAGTGGCTGAGCGGAAGAATCGGAGTCTTGTAGCAATGGCAAAAAGCATGCTGAAAGCTAAAAATCTTCCAAAAAATTTTTGGGCAGAAGCAATCCATACAGCAGCCTACCTTCTCAATAGATCTCTAACAGCAGCTTTGAGTCAAAAGACACCATTTGAAGCATGGCATGGGTGGAAACCTAAGGTAACTCATCTCAGAATCCTTGGATGTATTGCACATGTGCATGTTCCATCTCAAAAGAGAGGGAAGTTAGATGACAACAGTATTAAATGCATATTTGTTGGCTATAGTACTGAAACTAAAGGGTATCGTCTCTATGACCCTGTCACAAAAAAGTTACTAATAAGTCGTGATGTTGTATTTGATGAGAAGAGTGCATGGAATTGGGAGATTGTGCAATCAGGTCCAATATTAGAAGATGGCGAGTTCCTTAACTCTCCTACAAGGCAAGAAAATGAGAATGGAGGTTCTAGTTCCCCTACACCAGAAAACAGTCAATCACCGGTCTCAAGCTCACACTCACCAAGCTCGTCTTCATCAAAGACATCTCCAAGAAAATGGAGATCATTGCAAGAAATTTATGACAACACAGAACGATGTCAAATTGCCAAGATTGATGAACCAACTGTCTTTGAAGAAGCCATCAAGTCCAAAGAATGGCATACAGCAATGGATGAGGAAATGAAAGCCTTAGAAAGAAACAAGACATGGGAGCTACTTGACATTCCGGATGGAAAGGAGGTCGTTGGGCTGAAATGGGTCTATAAGATCAAGTACCAGGCTGATGGTTCTGTTCAAAAGTATAAGGCAAGGCTTGTTGCACTTGGGTACATGCAGCGATAGGGGATAGACTTCGAAGAAACCTTCTCTCCGGTAGCAAGGTTTGATACTATAGGAACTATTTTATCTATTGCTGCTCATTTTCACTGGAAAGTTTATCAATTTGATGTGAAGTCAGCATTCTTAAACGGAATCTTAGAAGAAGAAGTGTACGTACGACAACCGAAAGGCTATGAGATTGCAGGCCATGAAGATAAAGTGTACCGTTTGAGAAAAGCCCTTTACGGTTTAAAACAAGCACCACATGCTTGGGAGAATTGATGGACATTTCAGTAAGAATGGATTTCATAGAATTCCAAGTGAACCAACCTTGTACGTCAAAGCCAGAGGTACATGTGATACTCTCATTGTTTGTCTTTATGTTGATGACCTGATTTATACAAGCAATTGTGATGCTTTATTAAATGAGTTTAAGCAACTGATGATATATGAGTTTGACATGACTGATTTGGGGGTGATGAATTTCTTTTTGGGGCTGGAAATTAAGCAGTGTGATAATGGGATTTTTATGACACAAGGAAAATATGTCAATGATCTTCTTACAAGGTTCAGCTTAAAAGATTGCAATCCTGTGAGTACTCCCATGTGCACTAATCAAAAGTTCAGCTTGGATAATGGAGGAGAAAAAGTTGATGTTTAGCTTTATCGAAGCCTTGTTGGCAGTCTATTATATCTCACGAGCAGACCGGATATTTCGTAAGCAACAAGTCTCTTGTCCAGGTTTATGCAAAGTCCAAGCAAGTATCACTTGGGCGCTGCCAAACGAATTCTCAGATACTTGAAAGGGACAAGTTCATTTGGGATATGGTACAAGCACAATAACAACTTCAAGCTGTATGGTTTTTCTGACAGTGATTGGGGAGGCTGCATTGATGATCGATAGAATACTACAGGTTATGTTTTCACTATGGGCAACGGAGCTATTTCTTGGAACTCGAAGAAACAACCATCTACAGAGTTATCATCCTCAGAAGCTGGATATATGGCAGTAACTGCAGCAGCTTGTCAAGGAGTTTGGTTGCGAAGAATCCTGGATGATATGAAGCAAACTCGAGTGGAGGCGACTACTATTTATTGTGACAATCAATCCACAATTGCTATGACAAAGAATCCAGTCTATCATAGTATAACAAGGCATATTGAGACACGTCATCATTTCATAAGAGAGCTAGTTGCAAAAGGAGACATCAAGATGGAATATTGCAGTACCAATGATCAAGTTGCAGATATATTCACGAAGCCACTTCCACTGAAGAAATTCATGGATTTAAGAGATCTTTTGGGTGTTGTTAAATTTCTACATTAAGGGAGGGTGTTAAAGATTAATGTAGAAACTATTTACTGTTGAGTTAGTCAAATAATGACTTAGTCTTTTTCAGTTGAACTGTATTTGCTATTGTTTAGGAGAATGACTATCTTTTCAGTTGGGCTGTATTTGCTATTGTTTAGGAGTCATATCAGGGGTGTTTGGTACTGATAGTTTGTTATGTTTTCTTGCTATTTAAATGCTGGTTATGCAGTAAATAAAATATGCCCTTTTGCTAATTTCATTGCCTTGTTACTGTTCTTTTCATTGTGTTAGCCATCCTTTATTTTTTAACAAATTAGCCAGTAGCAGGCTACTGCGCGATCTAATTATATAGAAGAAGCTCCTGGAACCTCTTATAAATAGATAGTTTCACGACAAAATTAAACTTGAGAGAAGGAGATATCAAACTTTCAGATCAAGCTCAGGCCTCAGATCTCCAGAATTTCTTTCTCAGTTCTCAGGACTTTCCTTTGATCTATAAACTCACCCTTGGGTTCACCACAACTTTCAGGTCAACTCTGATCAGTCTCAGTCTGTGGGCTTACACTCTCAACCAAAAAAAAAAAAAAAAAAAAGAATCACGTTGGAGAGCACCCCATTTAATGGCATGGATCCAATTGAAAGGACTAACGATTGGGCATGTCATGGTTGTTGTCTCTGTTATTGTCTCCATCTTGTCCATGCCACAAAAAAAAAAAAAAACTATTGAAAATAGGTTGAAATAAAATAAAGTAAAAAACATAGAAAATAGTTTGAAGTTGAACTCGTGGCTGAAATATAGCACTTCAAGATATCGGTGGCATCCAGGTGTGGAACCAGCAAAAGGTCTACATGTCATACCATTATATATGTTTTTGACTCAACCACGTGATTTGTTAGGTGGGTTGGGACTGGAGAGCCTACCAACATTTCATCACCAATTGAGAAAAATATCATGAACAGAAAGATAATGGATGGAGACTTCAAAATTAGGAAGCATGTTACAGAGTAATTAACGTTTATTAATTTTGCTTTTGAATTTATCTCAACTTGAAGATTTCTGAATCTTTATCTCAATCAATTGGATAGAGTATATACTATAAAGTCATCAAAACAACAAGCTTTGCCGGTTTGTTGCTTCAGTTCTCATTTGCAGAATAAGAAACACTGAACATTGAAGCAAATTTACCATGGAGGAGCTATGCTAGCACTTCAGTATAAACAATTCAACACCAGAATTTTTTCCCCTGCAATCGTTCGTTAATGGCATCTGCTCTATGGAAGGGTTAGGTCTGAACAGTTTTCTCAATATTTTTTGCCGTCTGTCGTCGAGCTGGGCGGTCAAAGTATCTATTTTTATTCTTTCTTTTAAATTTTTAGTTTGAAAAAATTAAAATATTAAAAAAATGCAAACGGTCCCGTTAAATGATTCGCACATATGACCTGAGATACCATGCAAAGTCTGACGTGTTTCAATGTAATTGAGAGTACACCACATCACACACATAACCAAGTGCAAGAAATCCGGACTCCCCACACCTCTATATATACTGCTAAATGGAGCTCTTGAAATTAACACATTTAGCCAAATACACTACAAATCTCTCTCTGGACACCACCGAACCACGTAGCATTGAATATAATATTTTGTTCATCACGAACAAATATAATTGAACACTACGAACCCTTTAATTTGACATCTTGGTCTCCGGTTTAAGCTCTTCAGCTGTTCATCTTAAATATTAAAAAAAAAAAAAAGAAAGAAAAAACCATTATATATCATCCTAGACAGTCATTATCAAAGTTAAGTGAATCTGATGATCTCCACCACATACCATTCTTCTCCTCTCCTCTGTAACCATTGACTGTATTTCCTCTGGACCAACCATTCTTTAATTAATAATCTGCATAATTTTTTACTCTTATAATTAATCTTTCTTTGTTTTGATGCAGAAGGGGCAGAATTTAAAACAGTTTCATTCTGAAATGTTTCAGCAATAATATACTTGAGCTCCATTTACGGCAAGAACCTTTTACATCGAAAAAGATGCAGACTCATAACCAAAATTATCATGCTACTAGCTATTTCCCTGGGATGGCCATTCTTGGTCACATGGGGCATTCGATAATACACCCAGCCCACATGGTTGCTCAGACCAACAACTGGTTTTTGACTGGCTGAGCCTTGTTAGGGTTTTGAAGTTCTTATTAGATCTTCTCTAATGATCTCTCTGCCACATTAAATGTCAAATCTATATATGCTCGATCGCTTGCCAAATTCCATGCTAGTTACTGCTTATCATCTACTTTTTTATTATAATGAGAATGTGGGCAGTTGTAAAATTCATGAGAACAGTGTTAATTAGTTCATGTTGATATATATATGTATTAAGTGGGTCTTAAAAATTTTGTTGCTTGTAAGTTGAGTAAGGAAAATAGATGCGGGTGAACTGTGAGGCCAAAGCAACCATGTGACTCTCTTGATGATGGTTTGAAAACAAAGGGTGGCTGGGACAGAAACAAACTGTTTGTTGGGTGATCATGATCATGTTTATTTATTAATGCATGGTTGGGTTTCCTTCATATCCAAATTAGAGCCACATGACGTTTTAATTAATTGGAGGATAGAGGATTAATTTGGTATACTTGCTAAGAGGGTTATTCATATATATCATTGATCATATATAGAACAGTACTGGTCACTATGACCAACATAATATGAAACGAACCAAACTAGTACACAAAGTCATAATTTCATTGTCATTTCAAGCCCAATGAAAGGGGCTTTAGTTGATTCCTCATAAATGGCCAAAACAGAAAGAGCGAACGAGACCTATTATAAGCTTGTGTACTTTCAGATATTACATATAAAGGGTTCACGAGAGCAAAAGGCCGGCTTGCAGTAAGATAAAGTTCTTATGAGTTAAAGAAATGTCTAAGAAGAAAAAAGAACGCTTAGCTCTTCAGCTATGTTTTTTTCTTCTAGTCTTCTAGTTAACAACCCCAGAGAGAGAGAGAGAGAGAGAGAGCTTCTGGCTAAATCCTATTTGAGCCAATCTTTCCGAAGCAAATTTAAGTTTAGTAGAAAATTTTTAACCTCCCCAAGATGCTTAGCATTATCTTTTCTCAGTAGTAAAACGAGAAAAGAGTACATCAGTAAGAAGACATTTTTAGAGGAAAGCCTTATTTCAATGAACCTGAAAAAGATAGCCTCCTCAGGTACTACGAGCCCTTTTGCCAAAAGACATACGAATGCATTCAATTATCCTCAAGAATCTCAACACAGCAATGAAGGTGCAACTTCCCCAAGATCCCTAGTGTGACAGAGATTAACCCTACAAACCCTACCCAATAATGGAAACTAGTTTTCACGAAAACCCATCCGTTCTGAAAATACTTCGCTCGTCCACCCAAATCACAAGTATATTATTTTTAGCAGCAAATTAAGATTGTAATCAGCCTAAACCCATGGATGACGCCCATATTTTCGGGTTTCTATAAAGAAAAGTGCAAAGTTAATGAAAACAACTGAGAATCCTTACCGGAAAAAGAAAGAAAAAGAAAGAAACAACCAGTTGTACAACCATTGTTGTTCTTGGTGTGCTGTTGTTAAGGTAGGTTGGTATTGCAAAATGAGAGAATGATACTATTATATGGAAAGGAGAATGAAAATTAAACAAACCCCTAAGCCCCGCCCAGATTCATCTATATATGTTGAATTGGTAGATCTAATATCTGCTCTTACAGAAGAACTAGCTAGAGAGATCTAGGCGGATGGTTAAACAAAAGAGTAGTTCCCAAACTAATCAGTCTCAAAATCGGTAAGCTCTTCTTATCGTTCAGTATTTTCTTCCATCTTAAAAGATATATAGAGAGAGAGAGAGAGAGAGAGAGAGAGAGAGAGAG
Organism: Nelumbo nucifera; assembly: GCF_000365185.1. The sequence continues at coordinate 3,655,106 of NW_010729110.1, read as the reverse complement.
TGGAAACCACACGCAGAACAATTAAAGTAGAACTCTTGGAAAACTAGATAACAAGTATTAATTAAGGAACTTCTGGTTAACAAAACACTACTTTTTTTTTCCTTTCATTTTCGCTCAACACATTACATCCTTGAGAAGCTTGTACCTGCGTGTAGTTGGTCTTGGGGAAGGATTGCTACCCGTGCCTCTCCCCTTGTCGGAACTGTCATCCCGATCATGTTGCTTGATCTTGTCACCGGAATACTGAGACCTGTTGGGGGCTCCGGAGGAGTCGTTTCCAGCAAACTTCTTCGAATTAGAACCACGATGCTTTGCACTTCTCTCTTCACTCTGGCACCAGTCGCACAACTCAGGAGTCTCCGACAGTTCGCTGTAGTAGTTACTGCAGTACCTGTGAATTTACATACAAAATACTTAGAAAAGTTGAAGCTAATGATATGGGAATTACAGTCCCCATGAGAATATTGATGTCTGATGACAACATTGATCGTAACTATAATATATTGTTGCAGCCCATGGCATGATTAATTATAATGATGACGATGTTGATAAGTTCGGTTGCCTAGCTACGATGATCTACTCATGGCATCATAATTACATGATGATGATGAAGGTAGTTGAAGGCTTTGGGCGGTTTATGATGATGGGTACTGTTACTGATGATGATGCTTGATGATATGCAGGAAGAACCCATTGACGCGGTAATTAATGAATATCATGATAATCAAACTGGTCTTTGATGCTGATGAGAAGAAGATGAAACCCATACGAATGCTGAAAACGATATTGGCATCTGGTGCAACGGAAGAGCTTGTCGGAGAAACCGACGTCGCCGCACATGCAACATACAGTCTGGAGATCCACCATTGATGAAGCTTGGATTGAGTAGTACTGAAGAACAGAATAAACAAACCCGAGAAGAGAAGTAACAAGAGGATCAAAGGAAGAAAGGAGGGGATGGCCAAGGTTAAGTGGGTGGTTACATCACCATGTATTTATATATAGATGATATGGGCAAGTAGATTGCAGAGACTTGGTTGCAGTCATTTTCGGTTAACAGATGAGGAGGGACAGAGAGAAAGAGAAGGAGGGGCCACTGGCCCACTGCCCACTGGGCTGAGCCCTGACTCCTGAGTAGTGAGTATGGCGGGGGGGGATTCCTTACGCCTTACGATCTCTATACTCTTCTTGGTCTTGGCTACAACACAAAAAGAGTGAAAAGACACTTATCCCTTTACTTAGACTATGTTGATGATCCCTTCTCTTTTTTTTTTCCGTTCTTTCTCTTTTGAGTTGAAATGTCAAATATACAACAACTTTTTCTTACATGCCTGGAAAAATGCATCTAAACCATACATCTCTGTATACAGAGGATAGATGAAGGTTCTAGATGTGCCGTTATGATGAATCTATCTGTATAGGGTACACAAATAAAAAATGAAAAACATACATAGGGATATGTTTGTACGTTTAGTTTTTCTTCTCTCGATCCGGATTCGGGTTACTGAAGATTGAAGACTGAGGAATGTATGTCACTAATTGTCACTAATTGATAGATACTAGGAAGTAGCACACTAGCACCCTCCTCACTCATCAAAGAATTCATGGGCATCGTAGATTTCTTATCCCGGTTACACGGCATACCCGGTTTTATTTACTATCCCTGGACCAAGTATTTGATTCTGACCCTGATTTCCTATACATGAAGTATAGCTGCTACTAGCTAATTAAGTAGCTAGGAATTTGTTGTGAGTGGGACCAAGTGGGCAAGCGAAGAGGATTTGATAAGGGCACAACTGTTTGTATTGGCTGTCTCTTTGTTCCCTTGTGCTTGTCTGTTGTATTGTTGAAGCCCCCTGGTGGTCTTGTATATCAAAACGTGGAGCGTTTCGTACAAGAAGGGACCAGTACTTTACGGGTTATTGGTATATATATCCAGCCAAGAGTCCGAGACCAGGAAAAGGGCCAGACCCAATCTAGCAAAATCGTACCTGATTGTCCCCACTAATTTGCATGAGCTTTAATTTGTCTAAACAAAATTTTAATTAGGGCAAATAAGTGTTTTAATAAGCATTTGGTAAAAGCTGCCTTTAAAACACTTGAGCACAAATCATGAATGAAGGTTATCCAAACACAACCTAAGTTGGGAATTGGATATATGGTCAGTGTGGTCATTCAACATATGTTATATTTTAATTTGAAAGGGTTAGTAAGTGATGGTGGGTTACACATGGGACCGGTTCTCCCTTGGGTCTAATATCAACAGTGACCTGCTTTTTCCTTTAGGTTCGGAAATTTATAGAGATCGTACTGGGTCGGCCTTCTTTGTTTACTACTCTCTCAATCCCCAATGGTGGACTTTTCGAGGAAGAATTTCAGCAGATCTGGGGTTTCCAACTTCCAATTGTAATAAGCCGGAAGGCTAGGCTATCTTCCTTTTAAAAAAAAAAAAAAAAAAACTATTTTCGAGTGCTTTAGAATTTAGATTTCCTATGCACATATTATTTTTCTTTTCCTTAATTTTATTATTACGATACTATATATTATTGAGAATTAATTAAGATAGATAGAAATCCACCAAGACCCAAACAAGTTGTCATTGACTTGTGCAGGAGAGAACATAAAGACCCAAACAAGTTGTTGGCTTGACTTGATCCACCATATGCAATGTTAATTTTTCAGTGTTGATTAAACAACTACTACTTGGACCTCCACCAATGTTCTCATTAATTGAGACAGAATTATTTCTTCTTTTTCTACTTGTTTTTTATTTATTTATTTATTTCTTGTCATGGGGTTCAAGGGGTTGGTAGCCAATATGATGGAATTCTTGATTGTTCAGACCATTAATTGTTTATAGGTTGGTTGGAGTTTGGACCATAATTAAAGAGGAGGGACACTGGGACAGGGAAGAGAGGACCCATTAAGGCTTAATCCGCAATGGAAATGGGTGAGGTTATTTATTGAAATTTTGCAATTAATATATCTATCTCATGACCTCTTAATTAACTTCTTCACTATTACATACACAAAGTACATAAATTCATTGCATCTACAATGAAATGAGATGTGATCTGTCTAATGCACACAGCACACTTTTCTCTCCTAAAAAGCTATATAAAGCCGGTAAAAAGCAATTGCATTGTCCTGGCGGGGGCCGGTTCAGATATGCACCAACAAACTGATCCTTCTCCACCCAAAGGCCAGAACCAGCCAATTGCATGCCCCAAACAAAACCAACCGGGTGGAATAAGTAGGATATGGATCTACGGATAACGGAGCCATAGACTAGGCCACCTCCACATCTGATTTGATTATTGAAACTTTAAATCTGTATCCGATTCCAAATCCAAAATAACAGATTTGGATCAGATTCAGGTTAAATCACAATCCACCTTTTTTTTTGTTGTCTTGAAAGCACTTTTTTTTTGTCTTTAAAACAAAAAAAATTCGATAAAAAGTTAACTACTTTTTAACTTCTATAATAATATCTATAAATGTAAAATATTAAATTTATTAATTTTAAATTATACTGTTATACATACTCGGATCTTAAATAGATACAGTCTTTTGTAATTACTGCCTAGTTTCTTTTCTTTGTTTTCTGAAAACAATTCTTATATATGCTCATGATCATTGATCATGCTCAGTGAAGAAAATGAAAATAAGACTATTTTGATCCCTGAAAACACCCATGCATGCATGTTTTCAAAACCCACTAAACGCAACATACACATACATATACTGACCAACATTTATTGATGACTTGGGATAAAAGCCTAAAACCTAAAATAAATAAATAAGCAACAAAGCAAGAAGGATGAAAGATGATTTCCAAATAGGAAATATCATATGGTTTATAAAACAGATCTAGTTATCAAACTATCAAAGTAAATCAAACCACTTTTGTAACTAAAAACTCAATAACATGTTCAGATTTTTGTTTTAGACAAAGAAAAGCGGAAAATAAAAAGAAGAAATTAACGAAACCAAACAAAGAAAGATTTTAATTATATGAAATTTAATTTTTGAAGAAACACAAAAATAAAAAATAAATAAATAAAAGAAACAGTTGATTGTTAGGGGAGACTCCTAAAGAAGAGCATGCAAGGATGAGGATGGTTCCAGATGGCAGTCCAAAATAACAACCGGCTGGCGTGCAAATAATATAGGATGTAGGCGAGGAAGGAGCAGAAGCAGTGGGGGGTTGTCAGTTGAAAAAGGGGCGTAGTAGTAGCAGTAGTAGTACTGGTTCACACAACCTATTGACTTCGTTCGTCAATCACACGAAAATGTTCCCAAAAGAAAAACACCACCTTTTGAAAATTTGAAGCGCACCAACCCAAAACAAACTACAATTAATTATTTAATAAAATAAACCCATGGGCTGGACTAGACTCTGGACTTGTGGAGAGAGATTAATTAGATTTCACCAAAATATGTGGCAAGTGAATACAAATATGTGGGGAGAGAGAGATTAATTATGTATTGTATTGTATTGTATTGTATTGTAATTGAACGTGAATACGTGATGATGAGAGCAGACTGCAGAGCAAGATTTCGTAATTCCTACTGCATAGAGCATTGGCGGATGGCGGTGCAATATATAGCAGCAGCATCTGCATCTGTTTGGGAGGCTGTGGGGATCCCAAAGATGAGATGTAATGTAATCGTCCCTCCGAGGTCCGAGCCGGAGGAGAAGCTGAGCATGATGCGTACTAGTGCCGTAAAAAGTGGTGGGCATAGCTTCAACGTCTGTGCTCCCTGGGCCATCAACACATCATGTGTTGAGAAATTAGAAATGAGAATTGAGAATTGAGATGGATGGATGAGGCTTCAACTTCAACTGCATTGATTTGATTGCTACTTATTTTGGTAGCAGAGCAGCAGGACTAAGGAAATCTTCCACTCGTCGTGGCGTGGGGTGGGCGGTCTCGATGCGTTTCAAGTACCTAATCACAGTGACTTCCTTACAATCCTCTAATCAAACACCAACACGCCTGTGCGCAGTGATGCTAAAATCAATTTCATCCATACATCACGTGAACATCTTCCTTTTTTTATATATTATTGGTGTGTCTGTGTTTATCGAATCTGAGGGATGCCTATAGAGTGTCATCACCATGACTGTAGTTGCAACAGAAATTCTCTCTCTCCCTCTCATCCACCTATCCTCACATACCCATGAGAAGGTACGTGCTTGGCCCTAGTATGTTAGAAAATTGGGATGAATTATTGACTGCAGCATTGCTCGAGATTACGGCAGATTGACTAAGTGCACTTTGTCATTTGGTGGGTGGTGCATCCTCTACGTAGTACGTACCTTGAAAAAAGAGGTAAAAATATTGAAGGCATACGATAAAATGATCAAGATTTGCTGGTCTCTAGTTTAGTTTAACCCAAGGTTTTTAAAATCGAACCCGACAATGAATTGTTCAAGGTCTGGTTCTTGGGTCAAATCATCCAATCATTCGAATTTAATATAAAAATAAAATAAAAAATAGTTAAAAACTGCTGAGCGGTTTAAACAGTTTGACCGTCCGAATCAACAGTTTACTGATCAAATTAACAGTTTTGGCTAAAATTACCGTTCTGGGGTAAAACAGAACCAATGATGTGACCAGTTCTCAATTTTTTCGGTCCAATCATCCAGTCTGATCAGATTTTGAAAACCATGATTTAACCCAACAAAAATGAAATGTTCTATACTTCATTAAAATAGGGTAATTATTATTTATTTAGTTAACTTAACTCACATATCTCTGCTCTGTCCCAGCTGAGATGATTACTTGACCCTACGTCCCTCTAAATATAGAGGTGCAGAATCAAAACAGCATACCTGCAAGCTCTCACTAAAAAGGTCAGTGTCGACCTCATATGCGCCCGGTCTCTATTTCCATTGTTTAGGTGGTGTTTAGTTCATCATCATCGAATCACTTTCGCTACCGGTTTTTGGGTCAGTGGTTCAGTCGTTCAGTTCGAACAGATGGCTTGTTTTAATTTAAAAAATAAATAATAATTAAAGCAAAAAAATATAACTAAAACTATTGTTTGAATCAAACTGGTCAACAATTCAATCATCCCGGTTAACAGGTCATTGGCCAAGTCAATGGTTTTTGGCCAAGATATGAGTTAAGAATGAAACAGAACTGGTTCGAGATGAATGGTCCAACCATCCGGGTCAACAAATCTAAAACCATGATAATATGAATCCTATATCACCATTCCATTTTATTTATATCATCAACACGTACAGGCAAAAGGAAATCAGGAGGGTTCGACCAAGTAAAGGTCCTCGAGAGATTACAAACAAATTTGGCGATCAAATGTGCTGCTCTATTGCCTGCACAAGGCTTAAAGGAAATAGCTGAACACTGAAAATCTTTCAAAAGGTCCCTGCAATCAGTGATAATGGGAAATAACCGCCAAGGGAAATTCGGACAGTCATTCAACAGGGCTTGGACTACCTTTTGAGCATCACCTTCGATCCAAACATGAGAGATTTTTAACTCCTTGGCCATTTGAACTCCTTCTCTGAAAGCGTAGGCCTCTGAGAACTCTGGATCAGATAAGGAGATGTTCACCGCTCTTCCAAATAAGAGTTTACCTTTGTGGTCCCTCATAATGATCCCCAAACCCAATTGAGAGTGATTATGAGCTCCATCAACGTTGATATTGATGAAGGGTTGTGTAGGGGGACGCGCGCCAAGAAACATTTGGGGAAGGCAAGACTGAACTCGGAGATTGATTTGAGTCATGGCACAATTTAACACTGATCAGTTCTTCAACTTGGGAGTTGGCCGCTGCAATTATCGAAGAAGGCCTAAATTGATAGTTCTCCAAAGCAACTTTACATCTTGCCTTCCAACAGTGCAAAAGGATGATAGAAAATTTACTAAATGCACTGAGATCATTAGCTGGCATTTCATTGATTCTATTCCACCAAAAGGAGATCCAATCTTTAACTCCATGATGTGGCCACTTCTCAACTCTACGAGAAAGGCATGAACCAAACCAGAACGGACGGAGGAAATGACAGTGAATAAATAGGTGATCCAAATCTTCTTCCACTTCAGAACAAAGAGGGCAAAGATTGTCAATCTTCTTTGTAAACCTAGAGAGGACTCCTTTCAGAGGAAGAATATTACGAAGTATTCTCCAAACAAATATATGAATACGAGGTGGAAGCTCATTAAAATCCTAGAAGTCTTTCCAATAAATGCTTGGGGTTGCATTCAGATTATGAGAGGAATCAGCATACTCCCCGTTCAGTAATCTATAGGCCGAAGAACTGGTGAAACAACCATTGGGGGTGCTAGTCCAGGTGATCCTATTCCTGGTGGTGAAGTGGATTAGCTGGAATCTCAATCTTGAGAATACTTTGAGCAATGATAGGATCAAATTTCGAGAGAATCAACTCCGATCTCCACTTACCACTGTCAAAGTCAATGAGAAATGCAACTTTTTCATCTGAATGAGAGTCATCTCTGCTTAGAATGAAGTTTGGAATCCACGGATCATTGAAGATGTTTGTGTCCCATCCGTTTGAGATCAGCATTCGTGTTCTCTTTTTTAAATCCTCCCTTGAGTTAAGTAGACACTTCCAGATGTAGGATGATGAACTTTTAGGCTTGACACTCCAGAAAGAATCTCCAGAGAACAAATACTTTAGTTTCAATTGTTTGGCCCACAACCTGTCTTGTTCGAACAGAAATCGCCAAGCAAGTTTCATGGCAGCCACACGATTTTTTAGGTGAATATCATGAATTCCAAGACCCCCACAGAATTTTGGCTTTATGAATTTTTTCCACCCTTGTAGATAAATGTGTGCCTGTCTGCTTTTAAATCCCCACCGAAAATCCCTTGCAACGAAGTTAATTTGAGAACATATGGAGTGAGGGAGGGGGTTTGAAGCCATGAAGTAAGATGGAATAGAAGTGATTGTTGATTTAATAAGCACTTCTCTTCCTGCATGTGATAAACAATCAGTCTTCCACTTACTTAGCTTTTGTTTACATTTATCAACAACAAAGTTCCAAGTGCTCTTTTGGCCTCCATGTTTTAGCAGTGGAACGCCAAGATAGGAGTCATGAGTCTTCATGGTGGGAACCCCCAGAAATTCAGAAATTTCAGATCTTCTTCATCTGTGGACATTTTTACTGAAGTAGATAGCCGATTTCTCAAAATTAATTCTGTCTTGAGGCGGCTCCAAATCTGAGCAGAATATCTGGTATATTTGAAATTTTTGAGATGGTACATTTCCCAACAATAAGGATATCATCTGCAAAGAAAATATGATTTAGTTTTGGACAATTTCTTGCAAGCTTGAAACCTTGTAGAGGGCCATCATTCAAATTATGCAGAAGCATACGAGATAGAATATCCATATATAAGATGAAGAGATATGGAGATAAAAGACATCCTTGTCTTAAACCTCTTCCAAGTCTGAAGGGGTTTCCCATTTTGCCATTAATCAAGATGGAGCAAGAAGCAGTTGTGATACAAGCATGAATAAGAGATATGAAGTTTTGAGAGAATCCCCATTGATGAAGACTCCACAGAAGAAAATCCCACTCAACTCTATCATATGCTTTGGCTAAATCCACTTTCAACAAGAAACTGCCAACCCTGTCCTTTTGTTTTTGCATAGTATGGATAATTTCTGAAACCACCCAAGTCATTTTTGGCCTGCCCCTAACTCTTTTAGCCTATAACATATCACTTTTCTTAATAGGTGCGCCATAAATGGTCATCCATGAAAGTGACCAAAACATATCAATCTATTCTCTCTCATTTTCTTAGTTTTATTACTCGTTCATCTAAGCATTTACTTACAATTATTTTACAGATTTTCCTCTTAGTTGAGATGGTATTTTGCATATTAAATAAGACTCTAGATTCAATTCCTCTATTTTGCCCGTATACCTAATTTCGCATAAAATCCTTCACTAGTTTCAGCAATCAACAAATATCAAACACCATGGGACCTCCTCTTGAATATATATAGTCAATTCATCCATGACTAGTGCAAGGTGATGTTTGGTTTGTGGTTCTAAAAAAGGTGGCATGGATCTTTCAAAACCATACCGATGATCATTTTCTGAAAATGACTTTTTTCTTAAACCATGTAATGTTAAAAAAAAGTAATTTTGTTCACAGTTTACTTTTTTGAATTGTGACATATGAGCATTGATTGCATGACCCATGTGTATATGTACTTTCACTCTCTACTTTTAAGTGTAAGGATCATCAAATAGAAACCTTTTGACTGGAGCCATATTGGTGTGTGAGACATACCATATGACTACCATACCATGTTTGCAACCATAAATAAAAAGTTGTGTTAAAAACAAAAAAAGAAAGTCATTTTACTGGTTCTAGAAGATTGCTGATAGCATAAAACACACACTAGTTGTACCTGTAAACCAAATGAAATACAAATACAACAACTCGAACACCCCCATTATTTATTAACAAAAAACTCACATTTCAGCTAATATATATATATATATATATATATATAACCATTTCAACTTTGAAATAAGCCTTTTTGTAAACTTATTACACATATAATATTAATTAATGAAAATGCTGGGCACAATGATAGAGAACCCGCTATAAAAATGATAGTATCCACTGATATGGGCCGATACTTATGGATACTTTGAACCTTGCCCCAATTAAAAACAGACTCAAGCACAGTGGCAATATAAAGTTGACAGGCGAGAATTAAAAGGGCTATCTGGAAGGTGCCAGCCAGCTCGATCGGTTGGTAAAGTTGTGGCCATGCATGCATAGACCTGCTGGGACCCGATTCGGCCTTCACCCCCGAGACATCGCGTTGATGCCTTGGGCCACCCCGGATTGCTCTGGTGTTCGTGTTTGTCTAACCAACCAATCAAGAAAAAACCACTCGCATCTGCTGTGTCATGGTCGCAATACTTCCTTCCAACCAGCTCAATATAAACCAATGGAAGTAAATTTAAAATATCACGTGAACTGTTTTTTTATGTTCATCACTACTGGTGTGTTCTTATTGTCTTTGTTGAATGTCGCAAGGGGGTCTGAACTTTTAGAAACAAAGTCCAACTATCCAACATATCAAAGTTTATCACATAGCCAGACAAATAAATTAGTGTGGCAGCTCTCGGTAATAAAATGGGTATAATTTAATTAAGCAATCTATCTAGATGGATTACACGAGATCAAGTCAACACTGCATGTATAAGAAAATCTAAATATAGATAGATAGATAGATTGCACCTTAAATCAAAATTTCAATTAACCATTTTAAAGATATCACATGGTTTATTCACTTTTCATTGTTTTACCTCATACAAAATGAGTTCAGATTTTTTACCAACAAAACATGTTCCTACCAACTTGATTTAACGCCGCACATCTCACCATGAGATTGAGACCCGCTATAAAAATAGGGCCCATTGTGTATGAGATGTACAGTGTAAGATCATATTGGTAAAGGGTTAGAACATGTTTTATTGGCAGATGATTGAGACTCATACAAAATACTGTGACACGTCACACTATTTCGTTCGTGTTTGAATTATGTTGCAACAATTTTCATAAAATGCATCATAAATTTTTCCAGACAAGTTGCCTGAAGATCAAAAGCAAGTGACTTAATAATTATGAAAATATAGTTGAAAAGGACTTCTGGCCTTTCATGGTAAATTTGTTGTAATGCTTTAAGATAGTGGAGAGCCATTGTTCATGTTATATGGGAGTATGTTTATTAGAGTATTGTATATGGCAGTGCACGTCCAAAGGAGCAGATAAATCTGCAGCACTCTTTTCTTCCGGTTAGGTGGCCAGAAGGTGCTTCAGCAAACCATAACCCCCACTACGTTGCAGTGGGTAGGTGGAGTGGGGCACTCAAAGTCTCTGCTTGCCCACTAAAGATGGATGCACTTTACCGCTTTGCTTGACAAAGACACCACTCTTTAAAGATAGATCCAATAGGTTCAAGTAAAAATTATAACCTCCTCGTGCAAATTAGGAACGAGTTCAGGTAGCAAAATGTCAATTAGGGGTGGTCACAAACGGTCGAATTTTTCACGAGTTATTTGAGCTCGCTTTGGCTCAGTTTAAATCGAGTTTCGAGTCAAGTTCAAGTCCAATTTATAGGTTTGTTTGTTAATCGAGCCGAACTCGAGCCTAATAAAGCTCGGCTCATGAGGCTCACGAGCCTAGTCGAGCTTCTACATACATACATACATATATATATAAAATAATAAATATAAAAATATTATATATATAGAAAATAATATATATAAAATAAAAATGTTATATATATAATATTTTTATTTTTGTATATAATAATAATAAATATTATTATTATTATTATTATTATTATTATTATTATTATTATTATTATATAAATATCCAGTGAAGCTCAGCTCGTGAGACTCGTGAGCCTAATCGATCCTAGTATAATAAATAAATATTTTTTATTATATGCATACATATACATATATATAATAAATAATTTTTATTATATATAATATTTTTATTTTTTTATGTATAATAGTAAATAATTTTTATAATTCTTAATTTTTTTGTATGTAAAATAAAAACATTTTTTATATGTATATATTTATTTTTATATGTATAATAATAAATAATTTTTATAATTCTTAATTTTTTTATGTAAAATAAAAAAATATTTTTATATTTATAAATTTTATTGTTTAGAAAAAAACTTGCCTTGTAGTCGAGCTCGAACTTGTGAGTTTTGAACCAAGTCGAGCTCGAGCCTAACACAATTTTAGCAAGTCGAGCTCGAATAGCCAAGTATTTGGCTCGGCTCAAATTCGTCCCTAATTCTAATTGAGTAGTTGATAAGGTCTTCTACTAGTTGTAATGAAGATTTGGAATCAAATCCCACCTACATAAGCTTAACTAGAAATAAAGGATCTAAATTCGGATACCTACCATATGCTCCATACTGAAAAATATCAAATACTCTTTTATTGATGAGATTGGATTTAGTCTTCACAAGACCATGCTTACACTGTCTTCATAGCCACTTACAACTGCATAATGGGTGGACCCCAACCCATTTGACCCACCCATTCTATTGGCGGGTCAATATGGGTCAAGTAACCCATTAGGGTCAATGAAAAGGGTTAGAGTGGGTTGGTCGAGGATACCCATTAGGGTTAGGGTGGGTTGGGTCGAGGGTACCCATTAGGGTCATGATGGGTTGGGTCGATCGTTTATCTATACTCGCCAAGTCTCAAAAAACAACAACTGAGGTGACACAAATTCAATGCTCCTAACGCATCCACATCTCATTACGATTCCAAACCACCATGCAACATTTCATTTTGTGATTAAAAGTGAAATAAAATAGATTTTATTAACTTCTGTGTTCACATGCAATTTTACACGAAAGCACTTTTACAAAAATATTTTTACAAAAGCACTTTTATAAAAACACTTCTACAAAAAAGCACTTTTGTGAAAGCACTTTTACACGAAAGCACTTTATGAAAGTACTTTTAAGAAAACACTTTTACAAAAGCACTTTTAAAAAAGTTATGCATTTTTTTTGCATTTTCTGTAATTTTTCTTCTATTTTCTGACATTTTTGGTATTTTTTGTATTTTTTTAATATAATATTTTTGTACATTTTTCTAAATTTTTTGGTTTTTTGCATTTTTTACATTTTTTTGGTATTTTTCTGCATAATTTCTGCATTTCTAGTTTTTTCATGCATTTCTTGCAATTTTCTGGTATTTTTTTCGTAATTTTCTGGTATTTTCTATATTTGTTTTGATTTTTTTGCAATTTTTTGGTATTTTTTGCATTTTCTGCTATTTTCTGCAGTTTTGGATATACGGGTTGACCTTACCCATTTTTGTCATGTGGTAGTCTTGAGAATTATTCTCTCAAAAATGTTTTTTCAAATATACGGGTCGACTCAACCCATTTCTGTCACGTGGTAGTCTTAAGAGAGATGATTTTCTCAAAAATATTTTTTTGGGTATATGGGCTAACCCAACCCGGTTCTTTCACGTGGCATCCTTGAGTTGTGTTTGGTTGCAGTAAAGATAAATTTGTATTCATACAAAACTGTGATAGTACAAAGGATTTACGCTTAGTTTGGAAGGAGTACAAATATTGCAAATATGTACAATGCAAATACATATAAAATAATACAAAATACAAGGTTTTGCACTCAACATATTTGTATTTGTACTCCTTTCGAACTGAGCCTTAGGCTGCGTTTGGAAACAGTGCAAATAAGTGTGAATGCAAATATGTAGAGTATAAAACAGTTCATATAAATTGTAAATTCGGGTTAGTTTTGTACCGACAAATTTACCTTCTTACCATACAGACTTTTAGGCTGAGTTTGGAAGGAGTACAAATGCAAATATGCAGAGTGCAAAACCTTATATTTTGTATGTATTTACGCTGTATATATTTGCATTTGTACTGCTTCCAAACTGAGCCTTAGCTCTAATGGATGAAAACATGAATTCCAATAAAGCATATGCTTTTTTTATCAAAAGCCCACTTGAATGCAAATTTTCTTTTTTTTTATTGATGTACTTTTACATCTTATTATCAATGTAAAAATGCATTGGCCTGTCATTTATCAATGCATAAATGTAATGTTGCCAAACATAAGCAAAAGTGAACCAGAGTGCAAATTTACCTTGAACCAGGGTTTACACTCCATTTGCATTGTTTCCAAACACAGCCTTAGGTGCAAATTTTGATTTATTTTTGTTTCAAAATATACCTTATTTTCTTTCGCTGCAGTACAAATAAAATAAAATAAGATCTGAAGCATAATGAAGTAAAACCCAAAGTAAAATTAAACCAAAATTTGCATTATTTTCATTTGCACTCCTATGCATTTATATCAATGCAAATAAAATTGTACTGCAATCAAACACAGCCTTAGCTCAACAAAGCATTTTTATTTTTCTGTTGATATGTGACAATTTCAAAAATAAATTATAAAAGAAAGAAGATTCAGCCATTGCAACAATGGATCTTAGAGTGGTGAGCACCTTCGACAGCTATGTGCAAGAAGCAAAATCTTTTCTGCTTAAAGGGGCCTGGCTATCTTCCTGTGGCTGTAGTACATGCATCTAGAAGCATTGCATGCAACAGAGTTCTCTTTGAAAGTGTATGAGACTCAGTTTGGAAAGAGTACAAATACAAATATGTAGAGTGCAAAATCTTGTATTTTGTATTATTTTGCATGTGTTTGCACTCTACATATTTGCATTTGTACTCCTCCCAAACTGAGCTTGATGGGATTTTTGTTGGATACTATTTGAGAGAGGGGATAAGTAGGGGTGCAATTCGGGTTGCCACAAATTCACATTATTTTACACTGTTTTGACTTCGGGCCTTCCGGCCAAGTCATTCAAATTTTGACAATAAATCCCAACTTGATCCCGCCTAAATTGCACCCCTATATACCAATACCAATCAGTAGCTTGATTTGCTTCCCTATATAAATGATTGTATGTGACCTGTATAAAAGGTCAATCCACCATAGAGATGTAGCATTAAAGAAAGGGATAAGTGGACTGCAATCCACCTCAGAAATCAAGAAGAAGAAGAAAAAAGTTCCATGGAGGTCTAAATTTTCCTAGCAAATCTCTTTGATCACAAATTCACAATTGTGAGTTCCTCTCAATTTGAATTGTTCTCATTTCTTTTGGCATTGTGTCCATGTCTCTGTCATGTATGTTATATAGAAGTTTTTCCAACAAACTCAGACTTGATCTCAATGATTTGGCCTTGTCAATCCTTTCTTATAAAATGCAATGTTATTCTATCATTTTCTTCAACAGCAAAGAGTTCATTTGGTTCACATTCAGAATCGAAATCCCTAGGAATCAGTATCAGAATCGCCTATTTCTTTCGCCTTCTTGGTTCAAATGGAAATTAGAATAGGATTTCAATTGATCGTTGTTTGGTTCATCTGGGAGCAGCGGTTTCCCCAAACATATGATAAATTAGTTTTAAAATTGAAAAATAAAAAGCAAAAAAATACATAAAAGAAGAACGTCAACAGTTTGCCTCACTAGCAACAAAAGAGAAGGTCCTTACCTTGTTGAAAATAGGCTCAACTTGGTCAGCGGAGAGTTGTAACTTGTAAGCCATGAGTTACCTGTGTTAACAGAAAAAACCATGCTTTTCAAAATCAGACAGGACCGGACAGTCGGACCGGAAAAACCGGGAACCAGTCAGGTGATTGGTTCCGGTTCTTCAAAATCGGATTTTTCATAAAACCGTTGATCTTGGTTAGCAAATTGCTGACCCGGGCGATTAACCGTTCGAACAGTTTTGACTGGTTTTTATTTTTTAATTTTTTTTTTATTTTTTTTAATTTTTTTGTCAAAATGGGCCGACCATTCAGTTCGAACGGTCAGACTGTTCAACCCGGTAACCGGACCCCTGACCGATTCGGTCTCCGGGTTGATTTTAAAAACCATCAGAAAATGAAAAAAAACAAAACAATAGTGGTTTTAGATGCCGAGATGAAAGGCAAAGGCTTCCTTGTTGAAGTTTCAAGTATATAACAAATGATATCAAAGCCTACAACGTACCATGTCCTAAGTTCCAAACACAAGAAAGGGTACTAGCTACTAGGAGTAGAGTGAAAGCCTTGCTGCCCGAGTGTGAGGCATTGTGGAAAAGTCTACCTAGCTACCACTGGAGTGAAAGTCGCGTTGAGAGGGCTACCTGGTATTAGATTAATGTAAGCTGTGATGGTAATCATGCTATGTTTATATAAAAAAGGGAGAATGATTGATCAGCCCAACTCAGAATTCTTTAGCCCCATCATACATGGGATGAATCTTGACCATGGATTGATGCCGAATTCACAGGCAGGATGCGGTTTATAGGGGGGCTACTAATAGACTATGGGGGGCTGTAATTCAGAATTCTGCAGTGAGCTGCAGAGTACTTTTCCTTATAAAAAATAAAAGAGATGGTATGTTATGGTCCTGAAAGGTTAAACGGCTTGACCTAACACATTCCATCAATCTTAAGGGCATGTTCATTTGTTCTAACGTCTAACATCTAAAAGTGCAATAATTACATTAAGAGATATGTTAGTATTGGTAAACTTTTTTTTCCTCTGAACTCTGAATGCAAAGAATGTTGTTCTAAATTCTGAATTCTGAAAAATGTCAAATGTTCTTTTTAACCCCATTATGAGATTTTTTGCTTGTCTATGTAATTTAATAAAATGTAATATTAAAATTATTATAATCATAAATAATTAATTAGTAACAATTAATAATTATTAATAAATAATTTTTGTTGATTAATAATTAATTACATACATTATTATTTAATAATTAATATTAATTATTAATTAATATAATAGTTAATAACTAATTAACAACTAATAATTATTTAATATTTAATTAAAATTTAATTTATAAGTAACCACTATTATTATAGAAGTTAAATATAAATTATGAGTTAATAGTTAATAATTATTAATTATAATAATTCTTATAAATTAATAATAATTACTGTAATAATAATAATTAATGATTAATTTACTATTAATACTAATTATTATAATAATTAGTTAAAAATTATTAATTATTAATTGTTAATAATTAGTTATAATAATTATAATTTAACAAGTACTAATAATAATAATAATAGTAATAAATGGTTAATGATTAATGATTATAATAATTAATATTTATTAATTAATATTTATTAACTATTAATTATTATTATTATTATTATTAGGGTAAATTTCTTAAACTACCCTTATGATTTAACTAATTGACTGAGGCTACCCCTACTGTTTCTCACAATTGACTAACTCTATTCTTACCGTTAACTTCCGTTAAAACCCATGAAAATGCCTAAACTACCATGTTGCTTAAAAATAGAGCTCTAAGACAACCCTATAACTCCCGCTGCTGGGTGGAGTTACTGGTAGTGCTATCTAAGACAACCCTATAACTCCCATTGCTGGGTGGAGTTACATGGCAGTGCTGCCACCGTCGCCTAGAGGAAGAAGAGAGAGATTGGAGTTTAGAGGCGAATGCTGCCGTCATCGCCCATAGGAAGAAGGAAGAGAAGAGAGATCAGTCTTCAGAGGGGTTGCCACCGCCGTCATCCAGAGGAAGAAGAGAGAGAAAGATCGGACTTCAAGTTACCGCCGTCGTCTCCCAGAGGAAGAAGAGAGAGAGAAATCGGACTTCAGAGGAGTTGTCGCCGTCGTCGCTTAGAGGAAGAAGAGAGAGAAAGAAAGATCAAACTTCATAGGGGTTTCCGCCACCGTTGCCTAGAGGAAGAAGAGAGAGAGAAAGATTGGACTTCAGAGGGGTTGCTGCCGCCGTCGCCCAAAGGAAGAAAAGAGAGAGAAAGATCAGGCTTCCGCCGCGATCGCCTCAATTCACTCATACCACTTCAGTTGTCGCTGCCGCCATCACCTAGAGGAAGAAGAGAGAGAGAGAAAGATCGGACTTCCGCCACCGCCGCCTCACTCATTCTCTGCTTCTCAGAGCACCCCCACTGTTTGTTTTTACGCATCCTGTAATATCACCTACACTCTCTTCCTCTCTTGCTCCCATGGAATCTCCCAGACTTCTCTCTGTCTTCTTCTCTTAGCATTCTCTCTCACCCCTCCTCTCAATTATTTCTCTTTTTGGTTCTTAGCGTTTTGTTTCACTTTCTTATTTCTCTTCTCTCTGTGTATTTCCTTGTACTTGTAAGAATAATTTTCTAGTGCAATGGAGATGGAGAATTTTTGCTCTGAGGTTGTGGCTGTGCAGAGGATGGTCCACTTTATGATGGAAGCTTTAGTGGTGGAGACGGCTTTGGTTGTTGGGATTCATCTTTCTCATCCCATGTTCAAAGTGATTGCAAGTATGCGGCATCTCAATACATAGGAGAAAGCCAATGTTTAATGTCTGAGACTGTGGCTTTGTCCAGTGCATACGGTGCGGATACGGTGTAGTTTTCTCTGGTGATCTGGTGTTGATGGAGACTGTGGGAGGAAGATAGAGGGAAGAGAGAGAGGTCGAAGGATGAAGGGTGTGCCGGGTCAAGAGGATGGAGACAAGGGTAGCTTTGGGTTTTAAAAATTTTTAAACATCACGTGATATCATGTGCGTACGGATTTTAATGGAATATCAACGGATGTTAATGATAAGAGTAGAGTTAGTCAATTGTCATAAACAATAAGGGTAATGTTAGTCAATTTTTAAACAGTAAGGGTGCACTTAGCCAATTAACTAAATCATAAGGGTATTTTAAGAAATTTACCCTTATTATTATTATTATTATTAATTGATAATTATTATTATTGTTGCATATGAAGCTCTTGAGTTATAAAGAGTCAGAAGTGTTTTGTGTTTTGAGAGTATCAATGGAAAACAAAAACATATAAGATTCCATTTTAAGAGATAAGAGGAACAACCATTTTCCTCTTAAAGTTGCAAGATTCTTCTTAAGAGGTAAAAGTTAAGAGGAAAATAATAGGCCCAAGGTTTTGATGTAATGATCAACCACATCAAAAAATGATTCCATTCCATTTTCATGTCCATGGGCTCATTAAACAGGTGTTCTACAACATGGTTAATTGTGTTTTTAAAAGCAAAAACATTTGTCACATCAGCAAAAATAATACAACTTTACTAATGTGGCAGTTCTTTTTGTTTTCAAAAACAAAACCAATCTTGTTGTCCCACAACTCCTAAGGCTGCGTTTGATTTGGAGGAAATAGTAGGGTTTTTTCCTTCAAACCAAAAATACAAGATTTTCTTGCCTTTTCCTTCCTTTCTCTACCTTTTCCTTCAAACCAAACATAGCCTAAATGCAAACTCCTATAGGACAACACAGGCGGTTGAGCGAAACTTAAAAGAGAATAGACTAAATTCTTAACATTAACGAAGCAACCTCTTCTACTAGTAGGGCAAAATTAGGCATCGTCATTTGTGATTGATTCTTAAGGAGAGTCATGGTTAGGAAAGGATATATTTAACGTCATCAATCTTCTTCTATTTGTGAAATTATTGTGGGAGAAGGTTAGATCGTGGGCTTTACTTTTAAAAGTTCTATAGATCTATAGAAATGTTTCTATATTTTTCTTTCTTTTTTTTTTTTTTTGAAAAGCCTTCTATTCTTATCCAAAATTTTGATTTTCCTTTTGGATAATGTATAGAACTTTTAATTTCATGGAAATCTCTATTTCACATAACCTTAAATTAGTAGTTCAGCCCATGACCCATTCTCAGTTGGTCATTTGGCATCCCTTTCTTTGACTTTGAAAAGGCGTGGGTCAACATTAAATTTTTAAATAAAAAATATTTATAATTCTCTCTTAAATATTTTCCATCATTTTTTTGGTATCCAAAATTTTGAATAGTCACTAACATATGTTATGTGTTTAATATAGATTCCGTTAATTAAATAAATGTTTGTACTTGATTTGTCTTCAAAATTGAGAAAAATACTTAATAAACCGTTTGCTTCTAAATTGAAAATATTGTGGATTTTGGAACATGTTTATTTTTCAGGTCTCAAATAAAACTGTCAATGCCTTAATTAGTCTGCTCTACCCCACCGAATTGATTGTATTAATTTTGATTTTGTAATTTTGTGCTCATTAATTTCAAATCAATTTAGTTTTGTTGTAATTATAAGATTAAATTTGATAGATAATATATAAAGCAATTTTGGTTAAAAACACTTGATTTATTAACATTTAAACACTTTACTAATTTACTATCGTTTTTATTAAAGTTATATTATCAAGTTGAACTTTTAATTAATTAAAGTGTTAATTAACATAAATAACCATATTATAATCAGGTCTAATTGACTCGGACCCAATTACTCGATAAATAATAGGGAAGGTTCTGGGTCTATGATTTTATCCTCACTTCGGTCCTGAACCATACACGACTTGTTGACCTATTTCCAAAACATACTTTAATGTTTAATCCAATACACCTAACATAGTAGAAAAGCATTATTTTTTATGTAACAAATTTTAGAATATACCACATAACAACATGCAAACAGGGTGTCGTAAGTTTTAAAACCATGACTTTCAAATATATCATAGTGGAGCCCAATGTCCAATGTAGTGCAATACACTTTTTTTTCTTTCTTTTTTCTGGACCACAATGCTAGAAACCCTGATGATTTATTGCATTTGTACTGAAAATGCTTTTCCAAAATTAAGAAATTGGTTTTCCAATGGTCATTTAGTCTAAACATTGCATAAATTCGTTTATCTCTTGAAATAATGAAGTTATCCTCTCAGTTTAAAGAGGAATTCTAGTAAACAACACTTTTCTGCAGTGTTTTTCAAACCGCTGTTAATTCGGATGGTTGTATCATTCGGCCCGGGAACCATTCAAACAATCGATTCCATTTCACCCTCAATCTGTTCATTGGCCCAAAATAATTGATTTGGTCAATAAATTGACCCGGGCAGTTAAACCGTTGATTCATTCAATGATTTTTTTTGTTTTTATTTTCATTATTTTTTATTTTTCAGTTCAAACAAGTCATTCATTCAAATCAAACAGCCGAACCATCAACCCAAAAACAAATGGCCAGAATGGTTCTGGTTTTAGGTCGTGATGATGCGCGATCTGGTCGCTCTCTCGTGTCTTGTGACTTGGCTTGAACAAAGTTCCAATCTGGCAAAGCCGAGTTGTACGGTCGATCTGATGTCTGTGTGTCCGAGCTGAAGCAAGCTACAAAGAGATAAAAGGATGAGAGCGCCCGGGTAGGTTTTATCCGACTAGAACACTCCGATGCTTAAGTCAGAAAGATGGTATAGAAATCTCTTGAGAGTGTGAGAGAGCTTGAGTTAGGGGTGATCATTTCAACCCGCCCTGGCCCGGCCCGGAAATTTCATGCTTGGGCTTGGATTTTGTATTCAGGCCTGACCCGAGCCCAGGCCCACATCAGGCTCGCAAATTTTAGGGCCCGCATATATTTAAACTTACACATTTTGTGTATAATGTATACATATGCATACATGTTATTTTACATTATATTATATATTTTATATATAAATATTATAACATGACATGTATAATTTATATTATATGTAATATTTTATATTATATAATGTATAAAATAAGTTTATATGCATGTTATGGCATTTACTATATAGATATGTAATGTTTTATATATGAATGACATTGGCTCGGAATCAAGCCCGGCCTGGGCCCATATAGACATGGGCTAGGGCTTATGTTTCAAGCTCGGGCCTAAGCTATAGCCCTTATCATAAGTGCAAAGCTCAGCCCAACCCAACCCATGATCACCCCTAGCTTGAGTGTATCAGTGTGCATACCTTTCTACGTAGATTTGAGGTCCTTTTATAGCTTATCTGGGGTTCAGATGCCTTGGGTAACGTCTCTCAACCTTTGGCGGAGCTGTTTCCACAATGTAAGGAGTGTTACTGTGTCAATTGCTAGATCTGCACGGCGGTTACAAGTCGCTTGCGGGACTTGTGGCGCATAGTTCAGCTAGCTGCTCCCATGGTCATGATAACGGCACCCTCAAGGGCGAGACGGGTGAAACGGTTTGGGTGAGCTCGCATTGTCAGTTGCGTCAAACTCGCCCCAGCTCAATCGTCTTCTTATGTGAGGCACTTCGGGTTAACCTGTCGAGCTAGCCTGCTGATTTGGCGCTATGTTGTCGATAACACCCACATGCCACTATTTGTATGGACGAACCAAAATGCCCCTCATCAGGTCGGTTTTTAAAACCTTATTTTCTATTTCTCTTTAATTTTATGCCTGAGAAACAATGTAGGACCAGTGGATAATTATGGATGTAGTGTGTGTTCTCATGGCCCTACCATGTTCGTATTGCGAGGTATACAAGGAATTAACACTAGTGGGGTGCATGTTCATGTTGTTGCCAAAAGACCATGCATTTTGAACAATTATGAAGCGATGTTCAAGTATAAAAAAATAGATGAAAATAACCCAAACAAAGCTATAATGTCTAAATTCAGCATTTCCACAGCATTTAAAAACAAATTTTTCA
The DNA here is from genome assembly GCF_000365185.1 of Nelumbo nucifera. Next base: position 3,633,059 of record NW_010729110.1, on the reverse strand, counting down.
AAATTCAACGTTATAAAAGTTTGAATATAGATTAATGAAGTTAGTAAAATGGGAATTCATTCAAATAAGAGGATTCAATAAAGTAAACCAGCTGATTTTTTTTTTTTTTTTTTGCCTAGATACATAGGTCAATGTAGTTCACCACACTATAATGCAATCTTAAAGGAGAGTTAAGGCATTACATATTGTGCACACTATTCTTTCTCTCGCCATATCTCGTAATTGGACATTCGGCAATTAGATGTCCACAATGCTTTTTTTAATGGATTCATTACTAAAACCATATTTCTGCACCAATCGAAAGGTTTTGAGAATACCAATTATCCACATCATGTCTGCAAACTTCACAAGGCTCTCTATGGACTTAAGCAGGCCCCTCGAGCTTTGTTTTCTCATTTGAATAATCAACTTTATGATCTTGATTGATGATATTATTGTTACTAGCTCATCTTCTACTCATGTCTCTTGACTTATTAGTGATTTGTCTCAGACATTTGCCCTGAAAGACTTGGGATCGTCACATTATTTTCTTGGTGTTGAAAATCATCGGGATGCCATAGGGTTATTTTTTTCTCAGCGTAAGTATATTTTGGATCTCTTGCTAAAGACCAATCTTGTTATGGCCAAACCGGTTTCTAATTCCATAGCTACCTCATCACGTCTCTCACGGTTTCTTGGGAAACCGTTATCTGATCCTACTCAGTACCAGAGTATCGTAGGCGCCCTCTAGTATGTCACTCTTACATGGATGGATGTGGCCTTTGCTATGAATAAAGTATGTCAATTCTTGCATGCTCCTACTAAGGAACACTAGGGAGTTGTTAAATGAATCTTGGGGTATCTCAAAGGCACTATTGATTCTGGGTTGTTTTTCTCATCTCACACATCAAAGACTTTGGCCTCCTACTCTGATGCTAACTGGGTAGGTTGCCTGAATGATAGACGCTCTACTAGAGGTTATGGCATTTTTCTTGGTTCTCACTTGGTCTCATGAAGTGCAAAGAAGCAGCCTACTATTGGTCGATCAAGTACAGAGGCTGAATTTCGAGCTCTAGCTAATGCCACTATGGAATTCATGTGGCTTTAGTCTCTTCTCTCTAATTTGGGTGTTAAACCCCAGTCGGCACCAGTACTATATTGTGATAATATTGGCGCCACATATCTTGCAGCTCATCCCATATTAATTTCATGCCTGTACTAAACACATAGAGGTTGATTTTCATTTCCTACATGACATTATTCTCAAGAAGTTCCCACTCAAGATCAAGTTGTTGATATTTTCACTAAGCCTCTTTCTTCTCACCAATTCGAGTGGCTTCGTTCCAATCTTCCTACCAAAGAGAGCATTGTTACTCTATAAAGAGTTACTACCAAAGATGGACCAGCTGCTATAGAAAGAGTTCCTACCAAAGATGGAGCAGCTACTATAGAGAAACCAATCAAAGTAAAAAGGAAACTTTCTTCTTAGGAAGTTTCCTTGCTAGACTAACTTCCTTAATTGAATGTTTCTATTCTTGTAATTATTTTCCAGTTTTATTCATTATTGTTTTGTATAGGGAAATTGTCTAAAACTCACCATGAGTTTTCAACATTTCCCTTAAACTCACCACAACTTTTCAAAATGTCTAAAACTCACCATGTAAGTAAGTTTTTATTTTCCAAAACTCACCTTCCGTTAGTGTAGCGTTAATGCTTCTTAACATAAGTGTCCATGTCAGCATAAATAACAATTTTCATGACCAAATTACCCTTGAATGGCAAGTTAGAGGGAAAATGGTATTTTTCAGTTTTCAATTTTCTTGTTTTTTTTTGCATTTTTCGTGTTTTGTTATAATTTCCAATGTTTTTTATAATTTTTGTTTTTTTTACATTTTCTATTTTCTACAATCTATAAATTTTCTTGTATTTTTTGTTGTTTATTTGTAATTTCTGTGTTTTTCTATAATTTTTGGTACAATTTTTATTTTCTGATTTTGTTTTTCAATTTCTAAAGTTTCTATAATTTGAAAATAATTTTTTATTTTGTTTGCAATTTCTATAATTTTTTTATGTTTTTATATATTTTTTAATTTTTTTTCCTTTTTTTCATGTCTAAATATTAAAATGGTAATATATTAACACCCGTTAATTTATTTTGTATATATTATATATTTTTCTATGAATGTTAAGATGGTAATATATTAACACCTGTTAGTCTGTTTAACGTCAAGTTAGTGACATGGTGAATTTTAGATATTTTGAAAAGTTGTGGTGAATTTAAGAGAAATGCTAAAACTCATGGTGAGTTTTAAACAATTTCCCTTTTGTATATAAACACCCCTGTACAATCAAATCAATTAATTAATGAAATTCAACCCATTCTTATGAAAACATTATCTTCACAAATTTTAACTAATCATAAGGGAGTTCGCCTTAGGCTTCACTCGACCCCAAATGAATGGGAAACTATAGAATACAGACTACTGGTGCAATTAAATAGACAGAGAAAGGAGCAAGAGCTTCTATTGAGGAAGTGAATTTGAAAATGACATGTAAACTATAACGGGTGGGCCCTAAATTGGGAAAGAATTTTGGCCCAGTCAATATTCAATAATCAATACATATGTTTAAAAGAACACATTTGTTACTCTCAGGAAGACGGACAATTGTAAGGGGCATTTTTTTTCAAGTTATCATCCAAAATGCAGCGTTGGTCAGGCTCTTCCTCTTTGGCTTTTCAAAACCTCCCAATGTAAAGTCTATGAGAACAAAGAACAAATGATATATAGCAAGTAGAGCGTGGCCCATTTGGTGATTTTAGAGAGGCTTTTTATTCTTGTAGTGTAATGAAAGAGCTTCAGAGACACTAATTGCTTCTATTTAATAGAATAGAATTGCACTAACGGTTGACTGAATGGAGGGAGATAAAAGAGAGCGAGGGAGAGAGAGAAAGAGATGATTGAACTCACTCGCATCTGCCACAACCATAGTTGCAGTGATTCATTAACATGATCTTGTTTGCTTTAAATTGAAACACTTCGATATGCTTTTTGTTAATCACTAGCAGGGACCCGTGTAATGCACAGGAAAATCTAAAAGATTTAATAATTTTATTTTTCATTTAATGTTGATTTATAAAAATAATTATTGTTAATTGAATATGAACAAATATTTTTAATAAATTTAGTTTTATTAATAATTTGTAGTAATTATAATAAAATTTATTCTTTTTTATTATTTTTAAATGAAATTTTGATTAATTTTAAATAAATAAAAATAATTATAAAAGCTAACATTTTTATTAATTCCACTAATAATTAATAATTATATAGGAATGACAATAGGGTGGGTTCAGGGTGGGGCACCCCATCCCTTTCCCTGCCCCATAGTCTAGACACATTACCCCATCCCTACCCTGTCCCCAATGTCGCGCGGGTTCAAGGCAAGGTAACTACTCCTCAATGTCGGGCGAGTTCAGGGGCAAGGCACCCCACTCCTCATCAAGGATGGAGAATCCTCGAATTTCCCTACCTCATCCCCAGTATTGGGCGGGTTCAAGTTGAGGTATAAATTGGGTTGTGATGGCTTGGCACGACATGACCCGCATGTGGCCCGCACAAAGTGTGAGTCGTGCCATGTTAGCCCACGAGGCGTCTTGGGCCATGCCTCCCTCCTCTAGGATAAATTGAGGGGTCAGTTTGGCACGCCCACGGCCCGAGCTCACACGAGCCTATGCCGTGCCGTGGGTTGGGCTGGTCCATGGGCTGGGCCTTGAGCCAATCCATGCCGCACACCAAGCCAAGCTCAAGGCAAGGCACCCACTCCCCGTCCAAGGTTTTTAAAATTTGATCGAAAAGGGAACCGTTCTAGGGTCGAACGGTCCGATAGTTTAGTCTGAACGGATGGCCAACTTTGACAAAAAAAATAGAAAAACAAAAAAAAGGACAAAAACTGTTGTCCAGCTTGACAATTTGACCGCCCAAGTCAGCAGTTCGCTAACCAAATAAACAGTTTTTGGACAAAAAGCGGTTTTGAGGTGAAATGGTGTCCGGTTCCCAATTTTTTCAATATAACCATCTGTTTGATCTAGTTTTGAAAATACTGTCCCCGTCAACCCAATATTCAATTTGATGATAGAAATGATCAAAATGATATATTGAGTATCAACCACATGGTAAATTTCTATCTTTGTTAATTGAAAGATTTAATAAATTTCCATTCACTCAGACCTCAATCCCCATCCCCAACCCCGAATTCGATCGAGGATTCCTATTAATTCTCGTCCCCACCCCCGCCTCACCAAAACAATCCCCATCCCCAGCCCCATTGGGTCGAGGAAGTCAAGTCCCCGTCGGGGATGGGGAAATTGTCATCCTTAAAAGTGTATTCTAATAAATGACCCTAATAGAAACACATAAGAGTATACAATTGTTTTATATTTTTAACTTTTTAATTAATTAATAATTATTCATATTTTATATACTACTTTTAATAAATTTTTTATAATACAAAAGTAACAATAATTAATTTCAGTTAGTTTATTTATCAAACTGATGAAACCAACCAACCCAATTAACTCGATCCGAGTTGGTCGATTTTCTAGTATTTTAGGTTGACTTTGGTTCAAAAATTTCCCAATTCGACCAAGTTGGATCAGTTCCACTTTATCCATTTGTAAACCGACCAAAATCGAACAACCTAACCATTGATATATATTAATATTTTATATTTTAAATATAATTTTTAATTAAAAAAAAATGGGAATTTTCCCATATTTCTTAGTCTAAAATGTTTTATATCATAAATCTAATTTTTAAATTTATTATTTAATAATCACACTGTAATTT
>NW_010729110.1:3585218-3603749 GCF_000365185.1 Nelumbo nucifera | reverse complement strand
TCTACCCTCATTCCTTTTCCTCCTCTCCACTAACCCCTCCCCTCTTCCTACCTCCCCTTCCCTTCTCCAGATCAGCTCTCCTTCCACTTCCTTAAGCACTCTTTCAATAATTTCCCATACTTTTTCACTCCTAAACCTTCCTTCCGGCACCTTCCGGCACCTTCCCACCTTCCTTCCTTCCGGTCTCTCCCTCCTCGGAGAGCCCGTCTGTTGGCTCAGCTACATATTCATGGGCTACAGGACATGGAACGGGAACGAAATCTAGAACCAAAGACACTGGAGACACATTAGTAGCACAAACCGAAATCACTTGGTTACCTGGGATTGATGGACAAGCTAGAAAAGGACTGCTCCCTGCCTCCCTCTCTTGTTCCAGAGGTTGGTAAATATTTATCTCCCTGAGTTGGTCGGGAAGTACTTCAGTCCTTTGGTCACCCTGGTGATCTTTCCACTCTACCCCTGGTTCACCCCTTGATGGTGTGTTCCTGCTCTGCTTCCGGTTCTCCCGGTCTGCCCCTTCTGATACTCCTTGCACACTCTACAGAGCTTCATTTTTCTTTCGAAAGTTACCTAATCCTAGACCCCCATCAGCCTTACTTGTGGAGGCTATTTCCCAATTCACCTTGTGATCCTTCCTCTCCTCCCCTAGTTCCCACAAGAAGTTCCTCACCAACTTTTCCAAGACCCTACTTATCTTTACTGGGATCCTAAAGACTAATAAGTAATACACTGGCAAACTAGCCAATGTAGACTTAATCAATGTGATCCTACCACCCAAAGATAAGTAATTTTTTTTCCAAGAGGCTAAATTCTTTTTCCAAGGCTTCAACCCTCTCCATTATAGCTCTCTTTGTATTGATCCTCACCACACAGCTCTTATGAAAATTCACCTTCATATTAGACATTTTCTCAAACACTTGAACCACCAACTTCATATTTCTGGCCCACCTCACATCCTCCCCCTTCAGAACAAAATCGTATCATTAGCAAACTGCAAGTGAGTGATAGGAATACTATCTTTTCCAACCCTCACCCCCCCTCACAAGGCTCCTCGCATTTGCTCTCTCTATTAATTTCCCCAAAACTTCTGCAATCAAGGTAAAAAGGAAAGGAGATAGAGGGTCACCTAATTCCCCTAATAGCCAGGAAGTGGTCCACTACAGTTCCATACACCAAGATGGAATAGTGACATGTCTCAATATACCCCAAGATCCATTTGCACCATCTCTCCCCAAATCCAAAACAATCCAACACTTACATAAAAAAAAAGACCAATCTATCATGCCATAGGCCTTCTCCAAGTCCAACTTACAATCCCTTTCTTCTTTTCCTCCTCAGATCCTCCACATACTTATTGGCAATTAAAGTTTGATCCACAATTTGTTTACTTCCCACAAAAGCCCCTTGATTCTATGATATTAACCCTGTTAGCACCTCTCTAATTCTTTTAGACAGGACCTTAGCAATAATTTTATATAGTCTATTAATCAAACTGATGGGTCTAAAGTCTTTGGGGTGACTTGCTTCAACTTTCTTTGGAACCAAAGCAATAAAAGTTGAGTTCAGCCCTGGATTTATCACCCCCCTCTGGAAGAATTCATTGAAGATTTTAAGGATATCCAACTTTAGTACCTCCCAGCAGTCTTGGTAAAAGGCCATAGTAAATCCATCCGGTCCTGGTGCTTTGGATCTATCTATAGAAAAAATTGCTTCCCTTATTTTCTCCAGCTCAGAACTTCTTTCAATCCACTTCTTAGCCTCCTCAGACAATTTTGGCCAATCCAAGTCTTCTATCCAGATTCTCTGATTTAAGGGCCTTTGATTATAGACTTAAAATGCTCCACAAAGGCCCTAGCAATCTCACCCTGCTGAGTAAGAGACACCCCATCATTCTCCAACTTGGAAACCTTGTTATCCAAAGATAACATTTATATATCTGAAGGGATATCTGCACTATCATTTTCTTTGTTTGATAACAAAGAAATTTTACTTCCAAAATGAAAAAAAAAGATGCAAGAGACAGAGGGAACCTCAACAAGGAAGATCAGGGCAAAATCCATGAGGTAAAGAAAAAGATAATTGTAGATAATTAGAACTCATATAAATATTTTTATTACACAATGACTCCCTATCAGAAGGATGATCGAGAAATCTTTGTCATTTTCTTACTGACTATTCTACACTTTGGTGATGATTTATTTGTTTTCTATACAATTCTAATAGTTTCTTTGGTTAGGTTCATTAATTTTTTTTTGATAGGTAAAAATAAAATTCATTAAAAGGAAAAAGAAAACGAATACAAGCACCAATTGGGTGTTAAGATAACACCCCAACAACAGAACAACAAAGCAGATCAATGATTACAGAGCAGAAAACAATAGAAGGCCCCGGCGAGCTTAATCTTCCACTTCAAAAGCATCGTCGTGCCCATCATCAGCCTCATTCCACGCCTCTCCACCTTCACCTACAATGGGCTTCTTGAGGTTCTCTTCTCTCTTGCTTCTTTCAAAAGCTTCAAAGCCCTTCTAGAAAACTCCTCTCCTCACAAAAAAATAGGCCTAAATTCTGTCCAACCCTAACATCCCTGCCTTCCAAACTCTCAATATCCACCTTTCCTCCTTTCTCCTTCACCCTGCTAGATGCAGGGTCAATTAGAATTTTCTTATGATCCCGATCAATGTCAGCCTCCTTTTTTTTCCGACTGCAACCTGGTCACCACGCCATCCACACGAACTGAACATGGTTACAGATCCTCCCCCTCTATAGGCAACCTTTTGGGGCAAATGTAAATGTATGACCAAGGAAGGTGCTGTGTTAAACCTGGAGCTCCCTAGTTTGTCTGATTTAGTGGGTCAACTTTTGATGGTTATGAATGTTCCATGTTTTATCTAATCCTCTTCATCACCCAAGTCTAATCCTAATTATTTCTTCCAGCCACATGATTCTTGCTTACTAAGACATCAATTCAGGATTCAAGATGAAAAAGAAATTGCAGTGGTTTGTGCCTTCTTCCAACCTGATGCTACCTCCTATTTGCAGTTATAGGACTTGCACTGACATGCAAATTGCAAAACCATTGGTTTCTCCATGAACAAAAGCTCTTTTTAATTTCTTAGTGATGTGAGATATAATATACTACTAGGAACTGAGATTTTTTTTGATGGATATACTGGGAACTGAGATTGGGAATATGGAATTGCATTAGATGTTTTACCTTTTCTTTCACACATGTTTGTAGTGAAAGGAGCATGGAAAGGCAACCTAGTAGTGCGATTCTCCTGCGTATAATTGGATAGCTACTATAAGCCAAAAATACTAATTTATGTCTTCAATCCAATTTAAGTTCTCTCTGTTGTGGAAGTTTGATTAATATTTGCAGCTTTTTTTGTGTAAACTTTCTTGCAATTAATATCTATTCAAGTTTGCAAGAGAGTTAAGATCTTCATTGCTGCATGATTCAAACTGTAGGCTGTTGTTTCATAGCCAAAGTGCTATCACTGAAGTGATGAATGGTTAGGCTCCCATGTCAAAGATAAAATTGGAAAGTTTAAGCACTTAAACTAGTGATTTACTAATGAAAAAGATAGATCTCTTTGGATCTTGATTGTGATTTGTCTGTTTTTGACACTACAACTATTTTCATGGAGTTAGTTATAGGAGTAATTTCTCCTAACTTTTAAAAGTCACCACTGTAATTTGTTTTTTTTTTTTATGTAAGAAAAAAGAAAAAAGTAATTTATATGCCTAAGGAAGAGTAGTTTTACTATTGCATTGGGCTAGCCATTCTTCAAACTTGTGGGGCAAAGAGAGAGTTTGAGAATGCTGTTTAGTTGGTATAATGGACTTCCAGGTGCCCAGGTCTTTATGAGCCTCATAACTTCTACTGGGTTCTTAGCCTTGCATTATGCCCTGCCTAAATATGTGGCCAACACCATATAATTACATGGGGTTTTGTTGTTGTTGTTGATCGATTACCAATTTATTAACTGAAACATTATTCACCGAACAGACATGATTGCTTCGCTTATTTTGATGAAATCTACCAATAACTTTGACCAATCAACCCCCCCCTTTCAAAAGTGAATTTTGATGTTTTGATAAATATCAGCTATTTAGGTTACCACTTTTATGATCCTGGTTGATTGGTTACAAGTTTTTTAGACATCTTGAGGATAGGATCCTAAAGTTTCATGTTACATCATTCAGCTTTGGTTATTATGTTGTGAAACAGTTTGTCTTTGTACATGCATTTCATTGAACTTGTATTGTACTCAAAGAAGGCTATTGACAGTAAGGATTTTTGTGCAGGGCCGGGACGTGTACATTCTGGTAGTACAAGCATCTGAACTACAAAGTTTATAGTTGATGTGCAAAGTAGTTTTTCCCTTAAATTCTGGTTCCTCATAGTTACATGTTTTAATTGAAATTTCTTTGGATTTCTATTTACCTAAGGATTAGATGGCTGCTTATATTTTATAGTTGGCTTTAGGGAAATTTATTTATTTATGTGAACTGGTTTTGTTAAGGATTGGAAGTCTTTAAGTTCTCAGTACACCAACAACAGCAAATTCCATTGCTCTAAGGACAACAGCTTAGTTTAATTGTTGAATGAGGCATCAAGGTCTACTCAAAGAACAATAATGCAATCTGGGAAGTGATTTTTTTTTTTTTTTTCTGTTCCAGTTCAATTATTGGGTGGTCATTATGTCTGACCTTTTATGGATGAAAAAAATTCACCAAAAGTGCTTCTAGATGGTAATAAAGAGTGAGACTCCATTCTTTATCAATATACATGCTTAGAAATGCAAAATCCCTGCAATGTGGTTGAGTTTTGGAAATTAAGTTTAACACTGTACATTGCATAGGGATCAGTTTATAATGAATCTGGCATCTTTCTCCATTCATCAAAAAAAAAAAAAATCTGGCATCTTTCTCTTAGAAGTCAAATGCTTCTTTTTCTTTGTTTAGTTCATGCACATTATGTTAATTGGAAACTGTTAATTTTATTGATTATGGAAAAAGAACAAATTACATACAATAAGGGTTAAGCACCCTGTAGGTGTAGGTTATCATATGCTACCTAGCTTCTTGCTTAGTGCTTACAATCGTTCAATATACAACTGTCCCAAAGATAGATAGGCCATGTTCACCCCTTGTTTGGCCATTGCATCAGCCAATGAGCCAAACTACTTGCAGACCTTCAGCTACAATGCTTGACTAACTACAACCACCCAAGATTCCCCCTCAGCCAATATACTTATAAGGTTGAGAGATCTTCCCAACCTTAGTCCCTGATTGCTGACAATTCAACTCTTGTAGAATTCCAAAGCCTATGGGCCCTGAGTAAATTAAATAATGATTCTTGATTTGTTTTACTGGATTTTGAGCATTGATTATTTTGTCTTCATGCTTCATGTTTTTTTCTCTAATTTCTAATTTTGTGTATTTATTTATTTTGGTCATAAGCATAGCTTGATTGATTTTTTTGCTTATAGTTGATCAAAAAAAAAAAAAAAAAAACCGAGACCTTCATTTTAAGCTTTTATTTGAAAGAACCAATTATTTTGCTAAAGATGAGGTTAATCATACAACCATCCTTCCCCTCTCTCATAATTGTGGATGTCTCTGCACATGTTTAGGTCCATTGGATGCTCCATTCTAAGCGTAACAAAGCAAGACCGCATACATGTGGGAGAGCGTAGATGTAAAATTAGTGGAATCCGTGGACTAAATCAGATTCCAAAGTGTTTGTGTGACCAAAGAATATCAACCAGGATATAAGGAAAATTTTATAAGATACTATAAGGCCAACAGCGTTGCACGGAGCAGAGTTTTTGGCAGTCAAGAAGCAAGATTTTCAAAAAGTGTGGCAAAGGTATTGAACTTTGAGATGGATGAGTGGCAAAACTAGAAAGAATAGGACTAGACTTGAGTGTGTTCGTAACATTGTTTTCAAGGCGACAGACACCTAAGCAAAAAGGTGTACATGTGGTCTGGGTAGTTAGAACCATCCCAGCTTTTTCAACTAGTTAGAACCTAGAAATTTGCACTCATTTCAGGAGTTGGAGTGAGTCCCTTTGCCATTTGTCATGGTTGCAGGTCCATTTGACTAAGTTAGAACTCAAGTGTTTGTTAACCATCCCATCTTTTTCAAGTAGTTAGAACCTAGAATTTAGAATTCATTTCAGAAGTTGGAATAAGTTCTTGGTCATGGATGCAAGTCCATTTGACCAGTATTATGCTTGAAAATGTTCAAGAAACATGTAATGTTGACAATTTTTCTGTAGCTTTTGAGTATCTCTAATATTTTGAAATACCTCTAATTTTCTTTTCAAGTGAAGGAATGGCAGAAATACCTCTTATTTTCTTTTCTGTAGCTTAATGCATTCCTTCAAAGTTAATTAAGCCACTCATAGTCCAGATGACTTAATCTTTTCCACGTGCCTCTAATTATCTTTTAAAATGAAGGAAAGGAAGAATCTTGAGTCCATTATTGAATCATTTAAACTTCTTAGTGCATTCAATTAGATTTAATTAAGCTACTCATAAGTACAAATGGCTTTATCTCTCGGCATGGTATTTGAAAGAAGCCCTGTTTTTGTTTTTTTACCATTCTCCATCTGACTCTCTTATTTCATGTATAACTACTGATGGGATATGAACCCTCCTTCAAATATTCCAGATATTACAGTGAGTTGTGTTGGTCGCCAATTTCACTTAACCATAAAACTGGTCACATTTTACTAGAATATATGCAGTGGCATACATCTTGGGCCTTGCCTTGTATCCCTGTGATGAGGAACCTGTTGTTCACTGGATGATGAGTCATTTTATGTCTTCATGCATTCATCTGCTGTATTTCTAGTCAACTTTGTTTATTTGCTTTGTCATGGTTATGGAATATAGTTGTCAAGAAAAAAACTGCATATTTTCGGCATTTTAGTGCCTTGAACCCATTTTAGGTAACTTGTTTCTCTTAGTTGGTATGATACCCCTATACATTTGATTTCTATACAATGCAAACTTTGCCAAACCCTGATCCAGGTGATTACTGACCTTATTATGTCTTTATTTCCATGATCCTTCTTTGTTGTTATTTACCCAAGCAATTGCAACCTTCGAGTCTTCTTCAACTTGTAAGTCAATAGTTGAGTGATTTATCCCTGTAATCTTACAAGAAAAGAGGAAGAAGAGAGAGAGGAGAGAAGAAAGGAGAGGAGAAGAAGAAGAGAAAAATGTGAGAGTCGAAGAAATCAGTGCTGGCGGCACCCAACATCTCTTTTATTTTAACGGGTTATAACAAAAATAAAAAGTAGAGAATTTGCAAGTAGGTCCCTGGCGGCACACCCTAAAACATAAAGAAAATAACATTTTGACAGCAGTCTAGGCTGACAGCATTCTAACAGCATGAATAAAAAACAGCTTAAGTCTAACAACACTCCCCCTCAAGTTAGGTTGAATATATCTATCAGATGTGAATCAGTCCTCTAATATCAGGTTTAAAATCAGTGATTAACAGTACAAATCAGATCTGAATGATAGTGCAAGAGCTGTGTATGTCGAAGAGAAGAGATAAGAGAAGAAGTCGAATCAGTCTTCCTTCTCCTCTAACCCTATTTTTTTATTAGTCTCTAAAACAAATTGATGATAAGTATACCCTTAAGTGGGCAGCCAGCTTGGCAGTTACATAAAGAGAATAAAATAAGAACAAATAACAGGCCCATTAAGTGAGGCCCATCAACATAAAATAAAAGATAAAATAAAGGATATCACATAAGAGGCTGTTAGGGCCCATTCGGCCCAGTCTCTTTACACTATCATACCCAACTTGTCACACAACTCATTGTGCCGCAGGTGTGGAAGTCCTTTTCTGAGAACGTCAGCAAGTTGCTCCTTGGATTTGACATAAGGGGTGCAAATTTCTCCCTTTTCTAACTTTTCTCTTATGAAGTGCTTGTCCACCTCAATGTGCTTGGTCCTATCATGTAGGACTGAATTACTAGTAGTGTTAATGGCTGCCTTGTTGTCACAGTAGAGGGACATAAGATTGTGAACAATAACCCCAAGTTTCTCTAAAAGATTCTTCAGCCAAAGAATTTTATCCACCCCATGTGCCATTGCTCTATCCTTTGCTTCAGCACTTGACCTTGCCACTACACTTCACTTCTTACTTCTCCATGTCACTCGATTTCTTCCTACAAAGGTACAATACCCACTTTTGGATTTTCTATCATCCACAGCACCTACCCAGTCAACATCTGTGTAGATTTCCATCTTCAGATGATTATGTTTGCTAAATAGTAATCCTGTTCCTGGATGCTTCTTCAAGTACCTAAGAATCCTCTATGCTGCCTCTATGTGTGGTCTTTTAGGGGAATGCATGAATTGGCTTAGGACTCCGACTGAGTAAGCAATGACAGGGTGTGTCATGGACAAATAAAGCAACCTTCCCACTAATCTTTGAAACTGTTTCACATCTTTTAGTGGTTCACCATCACAATTTCCCAGTTTATGGTCAACATCCATAGGGGTATCAGCTGGTTTTGCACCTAGCTTGCCTGTATCCTATAACAGATCTAGGATATACTTCCTTTGAGAGATGAAGATGCCCCTTTTTGAGCAGGCAACCTCAATTCCAATAAAGTACTTTTAGGGGGCCCAGATCTTTCACTTCGAATTGAGAAGCTAGGAATTCCTTTAACTTTTGTATTTTTGTGCTCCAGTTTCCTATAATGATGATATCATCTACGTACACTATCAACAGAGCCACTTGTTCTTGACATCTCTTCACAAAGAAAGTGTGATTAGATTGACATTGCTTGAACCCCATTTGTTGAACTGCCATATGAAATTTACTGAATCACGCTCGAGGAGATTGTTTTAGACCATAGAGAGACTTTGTTAGTTTGCACACCTTACTTTCACTTCCTTTGGCATAAAAACTAGGAGGTTGAACCATGTACACCTCCTCCTCCAAATCACCATTTAAAAATGCTTCTTTATATCCAATTGATGCAATTTTCAATCAAGGTTTTGCAGCAAATGATAGAAGAACCTGTATTGAATTTATCTTGGCTACTGGAGCAAATGCCTCATCATAGTCAACACCATAAACTTGGGTGTACCCTTTAGCTACCAGCCTTGCTTTGTACCTTTCAGTTGTCCCGTTTGCCTCGTGTTTCACTGTAAACATCCACTTACACCCAACTGGGTCTTTCCCTATTGGAAGATCCACCAACTCCCATGTTTGATTCTTATGGAGGGCATTGATCTCCTCCTTCATAGCATATGTCCATTCATGGTATTTTAAAGCCTCTGCCACATTTATGGGTATGGGAATACTATCAACTGCAGACAGGAAGGCACGGTGAGAGGGGGAAATGTGGTCATAGGACACATACTGGGTAATGGGGTGTTTGGTAGTGCATGACCTGACCCCCTTTCCATGAGCAATAGGAATGTCAAGGCCATCCACAACCGAAACAGGGGCTATGGGATCAACAGGTGTTGGACTTACCTCTTAGGAATTAGATAGTGTTGGTTGCTCAGTGTTTGGTGGCTCCACATCTTTGTTACATTGTTGATCTCTACGGCGTTGACGTTGGATGACATGAAAAGGAGCGAGATCCAGAATAGAAGGAAGGGAGACTTGACGAACCCGGGCTTGCTTCTCCTCTTCCACATTACTCTCCCCTTGAGGAGAGGTAGGGAAGAACGGTTCAGACTCAAAAAAAGAGACATCCATGGAGACAAAAAACTTATGACCAACGAGATCAAAGCATCGGTAACCCTTTTGTGAGGAGGGATACACCAGAAAGACACATGGAAAAGATTGAGGATACAACTTACCACGGGGTGGGGACAAGTCATGGACGAAAGCACGACAACCAAACACCCTCATGGGAATGGAAACTGAGGAAACAATAACTGATGAGGGGCCTTGTAGTTTAACACTCTGGAGGGCATGCGGTTTATGACATAAGTAGCAGCAAGTACAACATCAACCCAAAATCGTTTGGGAACATTCATATGTATCATCATCCGTCGGGCTACCTCAAGGAGGTGTCTGTTCTTTCTTTCTACAACGTTTTGTTGTGGTGTTCTTGCACATGAGCTTCTATGAATCAATCCATGGGAAACAAAGAACTCAGTTAGCTCACCATGGAAATATTCCTTTGCATTATTGGATTGAAAAATCTGAACTTCCACGTGGAATTGTGTAAACACCATCCTTTGGAAATCTCTTACGATCTTTAGGACTTTGTCTCTGCTATGCATGGGAAAAACCCATTTATAGTGGGAGAAATCATCAACCAATGTAATAAAGTACTTATACCTACCCTCCGAAGTTATGGTAGTAGGCCCCCACACATCAGAATATACTATGAAAAGGAAAACTTGATCTTTTATTACTTGAAGAAAATATTGTTCTACATTGCTTGCTCAATTGACACGTTTGACAATGGAAATCTGACACTGAACATGGCTTAAATAAAAACGGAAACAAAGACTTTATTATTTCAAAAGACACATGACCTAACCTATTATGCCACAAAAATAAATTGACCCTTATTTGACTGACTATGAGACTCTGAAGATAACACCGAGAAACCAACCTTGTTGTTGAGAGTGTAGAGACCATCCACTAAGATTCCTCTACCAATCGTCCTCCTAGAAGTTAGGTCTTGAAAAATACATGAATCAAGAAAAAAGGTTACACTGCAATTTAATGAATTTGTGATATTACTAATAGAAAGAAGGTTGATAGGTAGCTGAAGGACATGCAAAACATTATCCAAGTTAAGTCCTTGAGGAAGGGATATTGATCCTTGGCCTGCAATGGAGGAAAAAGATCTATCTGCAAGTCTCACCTTATCCCTTCCTGACAAAAGGTTATAAGAACTGAATAGGTTTGGCTTATTGGTCATGTGATTAGAAGCCCTTGAGTCAATGATCCAGGGGGAATCAGTGGCTGTGGAGACATGGAAGGCAGAAGCTGCATTACCTGATGTAGATGCAAATGAAGTAGAAGGGTTACCAGTAGCTAATCTATCCATCTGGCGCAAGGCCCTACCATATGATTCCAAGTGACTACGGAAGGAGTTCATAATGTCTTCCTTGGGGTCAGAACCAATGAAGTGCTCTCGAGTAGTATTAGTTGGCACCCCAACAGACTGAATTTCTTGGGTTACCACATTTGTTGCGCTGTGTTGTATTAGGCTTCTTCTGACTTTGTACCTTACCTTGTTCTTGGTTCTTTACTGCCCACTTTGGTCTCTCATGGAGCTCCCAACATGTGTCACGTGTATGTCTTAAACAACGGCAGTGGGTGCAGAACCACTTATCCTCCATGTTTTAAAAGCACAAGGTGCAAAAAAGGCGTAGGGGTCAATTTGTGCCTGAGGCGCAAGGCGAGGTGTGCGCCTTTTTGAAGCAAGGCACAAAAATACAAAAAAAAAGATAAAAAATAAAAAATGTCAGAAAATTAAAAAAATGCCAAATAAAAATTAAAAAAAATATTAATAGAAAATATAAACTTAAATTTTAAAATAATGTTTTAGAAAACCTATTATCTAAAATTAAAATACATAAACATAAGATGTAAAGCATATTCAAATGAGAATTTAAAAATAAAATCAAACATATAAAACATTTTCAAGCATGTAAAACCTCTAATCTCTTTTTTCACTCAATTGCATTACTTCAAGTAGCTAATGTAAAACATATTACATTCTTGATTCTACGAGTCGCCTTTGTGCCACACCCTCGAGGCAAGCCCAAACAAGTCCATGTTAGGTCTTAAATTCTTAGTTTTCACACAAAAAATAATGATTTTATAGTTTTAATTGCTTTTTAAGAAGGCATTTTATTAGGATGAATGAATAAACAACATGGACTTGTTTGGGCTTGCCTTGAGGGGCGTGGTGGATCAGGTTTGTGCCTTTTGAAAGGGCTGCGCCTAGGACCTAGGCGAGGCGCATACCCTGAAATGCGCCTAGGCGCGCCTCAAGCACACCTTTTAAATCGCTGCTTGTCCTTATCATCGGCTTTCTTCGAATCATTTTTCTTTCCCATATTATTTCCACCCATTGCAGCTAATGCTACCACATCACACTCTGCCTACTTTCCTCAGGCTGAACAAGGGCATACACCTCTTGGATTGAAGGCAACTCTTTAAAATCTGAACTGTAAGGGGTTCATATATGGGGTTTAGTCCCAACAAGAAGGCGAAAACCCTCTACTGAGAAACCAACTTCTTATAGGCTCTAGCATCATCCTTGTGTTTCCATTCTATAGCCTGATAGTGGTCCAATTCCTTCCAAATTGAGGTAAGAGCTGAATAATAGGCTGATAAGCTACGGTTTCCCTGTTTACAAGTTGAAGATTCAGCTTGTAACTGATAGATCTTAGCAAAGTCCCTTTGCTCAGAATAGGTGGTTTTGGCCTGTTCCCATATCTCATTTGCAGTATCTGCCCACATAAAATTCTTTTTCACATCAGATTCCATGGCTGCAACAAGCCAGGACATCACCATACTGTTTTCTTGGTCCCACTGATCATGTTCAGCAGTCCCACTCTTGGGTTCTTTCACCCTTCCATTTATGTAACCAGCTTTTCCCCTTGCTGTTACATAAGTTTTACACCTTTGGCACACTCCAAGTAGTTCAGACCATTTAAAGGAGTAATCGGCATAGGGAACATCATGCTTTCGGTCCCCATACCTGCTGTACCACGGGTTGATGTAACCCTAGATGATGCAGAATCATCATTCACCATTTTCAAAGGCAGGTCTACAAGTCAAAAACAAAACTGTAGGTGCACAAGACCAGTCCTCACACCAGTACTACTTCTAATAGTCACAATTAAGGCACAAAATTCCACACTGCTTTTGAAAAACATGTACACACTACTGAAGGGCTACTTGCAGCACATAAACAGTCCAAAAAACAGTCCAGGAAGAAGTATACTGCTGTAAACTCCACACTTAACACACCAATTTTAAACACAGCACATACCTGGACAAAGGGGATCACACACCCCTGTACAGCACCTGTACGAAGGTGCAGAAAACACAACTAGGCCTTCACAGCTGATGTAATCTTAGTTATGTGCCGCAGGGGCACTTTTGTCATTTTAACTTTTTAATTTTTATGTAGTCACCCTAACTTATAAATACAAATGCTGGGCACCGCCAGCTTATGTTTTTGGTCTAAATCTTTCGCCTCTTCCTTCTCTCCTCTCTTCTTCTTCTTTCTTCTTCCTTCTTCTCTTCTCCTCCTCTCATCTCTTGATTGAGATCTTTCTTCTTGCCGAAATCATGGTATCAGAGCAGGTTGGTGCTCTGTAAATTTTTTTTTTTGGTCGATGACATCCTCTGTGTACACTTGACTGAGAATGAAGAAACGAAGTCAATTTTGGACCTGAGAACTCATTGGCTGAATCTCCCTCTCCAGTTCTGGGCAGAAACTCAACTGAAGTGATTGCAGAAGATTGTTCTGGACCTGAGAACTCATCGGCTGGATCTCCCTCTCCTGTTCTGGGCAGAAATCAACTGAAGCGATTGCAGAAAATTCTTGATGACTGGTTGAGTCCTTCCAAGAGATTGGTGGCTCCTTTTTTCTATTCTCTTTTATTATTCTTGGACTGGAAATTCCAGAAATCACCTGAACTGAACTTGGACAGGTTTTTTTAAACCTTTTTTTCTTTGGTTCTTTGTGCTGGTACCAAGAACAGGTTGAGGGTTGCCTTGACCGAATGGTATAAGGGAGGTTTAAACCCTTCTTTGTGGGTCAGATGATCCAGAAACCTGTGAACTTATGGAATTAGTTGTAGGTCATGAGTGACCTGGTTTGGTTGACTGTTACAGAAACCGTGTATTGATGCTTGTGGCTTATATTAGCCTTGGAGAGGCCCGTTAGATCAGTGAAAGTGTGTTGCAGCAAGGGCTGTGATTGTGTTCCAACTGTCAGAAAACTTAAAGTAAGGTTTGTGTGTATTGACTGAAGTGAAGGGACTGTTGTTGTCTTAGTAAGCGTCAGTCATGAATTCTGAAGATTCAGCAACCTCTGGAACCTCTTTTAACCAAGGAGGAATGAACAACAGTATTGACTCCATGAGCCTTCCAACGTATGGTATACACAATTTCAAGCAGAGATTTGAACTTTCCAATCAGACAATGCCAAAGAGTACTTTCATGGTGACTTCACAGAATTTTTTGAAACTTGTGGCTCTATTCATCATAGTTCTTATTCTCGAACCCCTCAACAGAATGGGGTTGTAGAGAGAAAGAATCGTCTTCTCTTAGAGGTTGCTCGAGGGTTGTTGATACACATGAATGTTCCAAAAAGGTTCTGGGTGGATGCTGTTATGACTGCGGCTTATCTTATCAATCGGATGCCATCTCATCTCTTGGAGTACAAGTCCCCTCATCAGCTCATCTTCCCTACAGCTCCATTGTTTCCTATCCCTTTGCGTGTCTTTGGGTGTAAGTGTTTTGTCCATGATCTATCACCTACCCGTGGTAAGCTAGATCCCAAAGCCATTGTTTGTGTTTTCCTTGGCTATCCCCTTTCCCAAAAAGGTTATTGTTGCTTTGACCCTATTTACAAAAAGTATTTTGTATCTATGGATGTTTCTT
Source organism: Nelumbo nucifera (assembly GCF_000365185.1). The sequence continues at coordinate 3,589,111 of NW_010729110.1, read as the reverse complement.
TCTTTGAAGATGTGCCTTTCTTTCTTGCTTCTCCTCAGGAGGAGAGTCCAAGTGAGGAGAAACAGAGACAGGTTTTGTTGGCTTCTCCTCTTGACCCTCCTCCATTTTGGGTCTTTCGTAGATAGCAGTACAAAAGTCAAGGTTGTGATCAACGAAGTTCAATAGACACAGAGCATCCTGAAGCTGTGTAACCTGTACCATCGAACTCTCAGGGGTTGAATCAATCACCGTATCTAGGTACTATTGTTCTAGTTGACATCCTTGTGCCCATTGATATTGATACTTCTAATTGTGATCTGGATCTTCCTATTGCTAAGAGGAAAGGTGTCAGATCATGCACCACACACCACCCGATGGCCCTTTCCTTATCCTATGAGCATGTTTCATCCTCTTTCCGTGCTTTCCTCTCTACTATTGACAGTGTTTCCTTTCCTAAGAGTGTTGCAGAAGCTTTACTTGCTCCTGAATGGACAGATGCAATGAAGGAGGAGGTCAATGCCCTTCACAAAAATGGCACATGGGAGCTGGTAGATCGTCTTGAAGGAAAGGAACCTGTGGGGTGCAAATGGGTATCCTCTGTGAAACATAAGGCAGATGGCACAGTGGAGAGAGGTACAAGGCCCAACTAGTTGCAAAAGGTTTTTCACAGGTGTATGGAGTTGATTATGTGGAAACCTTTGCACCTGTAGCAAAAATGAATTTTATTCGAGTCCTCCTTTCTTTAGCAGCAAATCTAGATTGGGAACTTCATCAGCTGGACATTAAAAATGCTTTTTTGAATGGTGACTTAGAAGAAGTGTATATGATCCAACCTCCAGGTTTTCGTGCTAAAGGAGATGAACAAAAAGTATGTAGACTAAAGAAATCTTTGTATGGTTTAAAACAGTCTCCAAGGGCCTGGTTCAGTAGGTTCCACAATGCAGTTCAACAGATGGGTTTTAAGTAGTGTCAGCCTGATCACACACTCTTTGTGAAGAGAGAGTAAGGAAGAATGATAGATTTAATTGTGTATGTTGATGACATTATTATCACCGGTGATTGGGACTCAGAGATACAAAAATTGAAGAGATTCTTGGCCACTCAATTTAAAGTGAAGGATTTGCGGCCTTTACATTATTTCCTTGGAATTGAAGTGGCCGCTCTAATCAGGGTATCTTAATCTCCCAGAGGAAATATGTTCTTGATCTCCTGAAAGATACGGGGAAGCTTGGAGCATAACTTGCTAACACTCCTATAGATGTAAACCATAGGCTCAGGGATTGCAGTGATGAGCCCATAGCAGATATAAAGCAGTATCAAAGATTGGTGGGTAGACTTCTCTACCTATCTATGACAAGACCTGACATTGCGTATGCAGTGGGAGTCCTTAGTCAGTTTATGCATGCTCCCAAGGCCACACACTTGGAGGCAGCACACAGAGTTCTTAGATATTTGAAGAAATTCCCTAGGACAAGACTCTTGTTTGGAAAACATGGGCATATGATAGTTGAGGTTTACACTGATGCAGATTGGGCTGGTTCTGTGAATGACAGAAAATCTACTATTGGCTATTGTGCTTTTGTTGGGGGAAACTTGGTTACTTGGAGGAGTAAGAAACAAAGTGTGGTGGCCAGATCGAGTGCAAAAGCTGAATATAGAGCCATGTCTCATGGTGTGGCAGGACTTCTATGGATAAAGAATCTCTTGGGTGAATTGGGCTTTCCTCTCAGTGATCCTATGTCATTATACTGTGACAATAAGGCTGCTATTAACATTGCAACCAACCCTGTTCTCCATGATAGAACTAAACATATAGAGGTTGACAAACACTTCATCAGGAAAAAATTGGAAAAAGGAGGAGTTTGCACTCCCTACATCATCTCTGAGGAACAACTAGCAGACACCCTTACTAAAGGATTAAATTCCATGCGGCACTATAATCTTTGTGACAAGTTGGGGACAATTGATATCTATGCCCCAACTTGAGGGGGAGTGATGTAATCTTAGTTATGTGCCGCAGGGGCACTTTTGTCATTTTAACTTTTTAATTTTTATGTAGTCGCCCTAACTTATAAATACAAATGCTAGGCACCACCAGCTTACGTTTTTGGTCTAAATCTTTCGCCTCTTCCTTCTCTCCGCTCTTTTTCTTCTTCTTCTTTCTTCTTCCTTCTTCCTTCTTCTCTTCTCCTCCTCTCATCTCTTGATCGAGATCTTTCTTCTTGCTGAAATCAACAGCATTAGCCGAAGGTAAAAAAGGAAGCTTCACAGCATCGGCCTCCACCAACTAGGGTTACCTTGGTGCTACGACCAAGGAAGAACCCAGAAGAAGTGACAAGAGGTATTTCTTATCAGTCCGGTTAGATTTTTTGTCTTCATAGTCCAAGAAAACTGACGCCTGGGTGTGATGGATACTTCTCAGTGGAAAACACAACTCCTATTGCCCAGAGTTGTGCTCTGATCCCATGTAATCGTACAAGAAAGAGGAAGAAGAGAGAGGAGAGAAGAAAGGAGAGGAGAAGAAGAGAAAAATGTGAGAGTCGAAGAAATCAGTGCTGGCGGTAGGTCCCTGAATCCCTGGCGGCAGTCTAGGCTGACAGCATTCTAACAGCATGAATAAAAAAACAGCTTAAATCTAACAACAGAGCCCATGCAGCACTGCCCATAATTCTGTTCTAATAAGTCACCTTCCGCTATGGTCCTGAAAAAATTGCTTGGATGTGTCATTCCCAATTCCTGAATACACTTCCTACCTGTCACCAAAGCTTAACAATTATATATAATTTTTCATCCAGGAAAAACTATCTCTTTGTCAACATTGTCTTTGTCTTTCAATCCAATAATGTTTCGTTAGATAAGAAGAGATTTGACAAATACCGATAACTCTTGAATAGAATATTAGAATGGAAAGTGAACTATTGGTTTTAAGTCTTCTCTGGTGATAAATCAACAATTTAAGGCAAATATATTTTAAATTTGTACATGTGCAATTCATATAGAAGTTTTACCTTTCTTTATCATCCTTGGACAGCTACATATTTGTGCTTGCACATTCATTTGCATGTTTCTTAAGTACTTTGGAGACTATAGGATGTGAAACAATATCAGCAATCTTTCTTTATGTGCCATTCAGTTATTTGCTTTTGTTTTTCATGTGTTGACATTTTCTGCTATTTTTTTAAAGTTTTAGTTCTCCATAGTCAGCTTTCAAACTTTATACTGCATCTGTTTAGTTTCAAATTTGTGCATTGTGTGTCTTATATAAGTGCTGCTCTCATGGTACAGGGATCAGCTAATGTTGGAAAATCTGCATTCATCAATGCTTTACTGAGTAAGTTACTGTGACTCCTTTCATCCACTCCTTGCTTCAGCATGGATTATATAATCATTTAAAGGGAGACCTTTTACCCCTTGTATGTGTTTATCAGCATGGGAGTAGGACACAATTTTCTGTTTCTTATTATTGAGAGTTTAGATGATTTCATTGCTTGGGGCTAATGTTTCTAGCTTTTCCTCTTTGCACTCCACATGCTTCTCCTATTAGTGTTTTTTGTTTGCATTATGCATGTTATTTTATTGGTCTCAAACAGACAATCCTTTTGTAGTTACGAAAAATATCTATTAGATTTGCAGTGCCAATTTCACAGATAAACCTACAGAACTTCCTGATATATTTATCTTTAATGACACATTAACTCTTCCCAGTTAGAATTCAAAATCAGATCTGTTGATTTCCTTGAACTCTGTAAACCATTGGCGCTGCCCATTGATAGCTATAATTATATAACCCTAGCAAGTGCACTAGTTATCAAGTAGTATAAAAATATCGTTCCCACGAGGATTTAACAAAATAAGTATTAGAACTATAGCTTCCTTCAATTATTTGAACAACCGAATTCTAACAATAGGAACTA